>VWZI01000938.1:0-112945 GCA_013396835.1 Psilopogon haemacephalus | reverse complement strand
GACCTAAAAACAAAAAAAAAAAAAACAAACAACCAAAGCCAAAACAAAACCCCCAACCTTTACTAAATTTAGAAGAAGAAACCATAGTTGTATAGAATCAGCCACTTCTACCCACCCAAATGCAGTTCTTTAGATTCATGAAGCTCTCAATCTATTTCTGATATTCAGGTACTACTGGAAAAGAACATAGAAATCAATAAATTCTTGGGTTTACTTCTTATTTGTTTCTTCATTTTTACACTGTTTTGAATTTTGTTACTGTATTTAATCCCAAAAGATCTTCAGGATGCAGTTTTAAAATAAAACGCTGGATAAAGTGAATTAGATGTTAAAGCTCCATTTCTGTTGGAGGGATTACCCATGACATTTTTACAAAAGCCTAGTTCCTCTTCCACTCAACTTTCATGCTTAAGTATCTTGGCTGAAGACCACTGGGTGCTTAGATAAAGCAACATGTAGACCAAAGTGATGTATAGACATGCCAGCTGACAAGAACTTAGTGAAAAAACTAGGTGGCTTTTTCTCTTCTTCCCATTTACTTTTTAACTTCTAAAATCTTTCTTTAAAAAATTGAAAATATCTAAATGAGAGGAAGTTTAAGATAGAAAGTCTCCCTTCTTTTAAAACAGTGTGTATTAAGGAGAGCACTGAGGCTAGGATAATGGAAAGATTAAAAAAAGACAAACAAAAAACTGGACAGGGGGACTTGGGTTAACCAAGTCACAAGAAAAAAAAGAGGAAATGACCATGATAAGGCACAGATATGCAATGTTATGAAAGGACAAATCAAATACCGTACAACAAATCCAAGACTTCCACATTATAGCAAGCAATGAGAACAGAGTTGGTAAAGTGCATTTTATCTTAATGTCAGAGATAATTTTTTCCGTCCTTAGAGCTTGTCTCAATCTTTTTTTTAATGAGCCTTGCTAATTATTTTTAAAAAACCAGGCATTTCGATTATAAACATGAATATTAAAACAAAAAAGAAGTGTGTTTTATGGAAGTTCATTGCTCAAATGTCTAAGCCTTCTATTGTGAAGCAAAAGTATTCATCTGCTCTTTCAATTGCTTGGTTAAAATGCTAAATTATTCCTGGTGCTTTGTAGCAGATCAGTTAACATTACTTTTAGTTTTATTCAGACAGCATGTTCTAGTTCTTCTTTGTATATGAGACACTGGCAGTTTGACCTTCCTGTTTATTCCTTTATAAGACCATTATCATCAAAGTTCTGTGGCAGACAATTCACAATTTTCAAATGTTAATGTTAAAAGACCTAGATTTCTGACTGATGTCAAGCTTTATTTACATGTTTGGAAAAGCAAAAAAGGTTCTTATCATGCTTTGAATGAATAAGCTCTAGATAAATTGTGAAATACATTTTAAATGTTTCTTATCACATTTTAAAGAAAAACAAGATCACAGCAAGTGCTCTGGGAAGTAGAATCTAGATAAAATATAAATTGAGAATCTATTCTCCAAAAGCCAAATGTCAGTACATTTTCATGTTTTTCTTAACTCAAAGGTATTTGAAAGCAGGATTTTAAAAAGGAGTTTCATTGAAAAGCTCCTCAAAAGCAGTTGTGCTTTGTAAGAGTTCAGATCCTAGCTTCAGACGCAGCACGCAGAGTGCTAACCAGACTGAGCAAATAATTAGTGAAAAATAATTCAGCTGATGAATTCAGGCTTTTAGGCATCCATAATATACATGAGCAGGCAGTGATTATTTCAGACAAACACCAAATTATTGAATGACTTCCATTTGTAATGTTTTAATCACCAACAGGTCCCTCTGAACTTTCATTGCTCATATCTCTATAGTTGTGATGGGTCAGACAAACCATGTATCAGTGTTCCTGTCTCTTCATTAATCACTTTGTGAGGAGGCAAAATGTCTGTCCAGGGTAGAGAAAGTGAATTTTCCATGAGTCTTCTGTATGCATGGGTTTGACATTGAGCTTGGCAGCAACCTGTGTTGACAAAGAGTTATACCCTCATGCCAGCCACAACTGGTGACAGTTAAGCCACCTTCAGATATGAACAGGCAGGAGGAACTAAAAGCAACTTTTTATAAACAATGTAGAGCTTACCCTTACAGGCACTCTGTCCAAGAAACAGCGATGTCAATTTGTACTCTATTAAAATCTATGCAGTTTATGTACGTTACTCTGTTTCCATGTTTAATGCAAGTAATTTGACAGTGGGATGCCCTGCAAGACTGAGAATCTTGTTGGCCTATCTGGGGAATCAAAATTATATTGATTTATTTGTGGTTCAAATGAAAAGCTAAAAAGGTAGATGCTGACTTATAAAAATTATATTCAGTGCAGAGCTGATAACATGACCCTTATTTACCACACCATATATTCAGCTTAATTTTTTTTTTTGTTTATCCTTTCTTTCTCTGCAAGCTGCAGCACTTGCCGAGTGTAACAGTGAAATAGTGGGTACACAGGCAATGTTATTCAGTTTTGCTGGCTGTTCTAAGTGATGAAACTATAATTCACTGGGTGATAGATAACAGAAGGTAATTTTATGGTTACTAAGAATGAGTTTGCATTTGTTGGGATAGTTACTATATAAATTTATTGATCTATTTGGTATGTACCATGTTTTAAATTTTAGTGGTGGCACAAGGAATGGTATGAGAGTAACACAAGTAGTACTGTCACGAACTCCCAGTTTAGCAGCCACTTGTAAAGGTATACTGTAATTCAACATGAAATAGCTTCAGAATGTTCTCACAATCTAGTTATAAATCATGGTCTTTGGAAGGGAAGGTGTTATTAAGTTTGTTTTTTTTTATTTTCTCTTGCCCTTCCTCCGTCATCTTATCTAGGGAAAGTGTTGAAAGGTAGGAAAAGCAATTCTGTACAGGAGGTCCTTTTAAGTGTGGAGTTTAAGTGCTCTTTCAGGATTTAGCACTTTTCTAAGCTTAACTGGCAGGTCACTTTGCCCCTTGTTATCTGGGCAGATAGACCCTGGGACCCTACAAAGACAATAAGATTAATTGTGGGGCAGGCAGTAGGATACTACAGCTTCAGACCACAAAATTCAGACAAGTCTCAACACCTGTCAAGCTATTATGACATTTACATTCAATAAATATAATGTCTCCAGAGAACCAGAACTGTTTTTGTTTAAAGATGGAGATTGGGCCCCAGGGAAGCCATTTTGTTGAGCTTGCCATTCTGTGGTAAAGAAATACCAGCTTTTGTCAAAGATTTAATTGTTGGAAGAGCCATTAAGATTTCAGTTCGGGTTACAAATCTGAAGGAAGCCTAGACTGACAGAGGGGTGCTTGATTTGATGATCATGGGAGCAGAAGAGAAATGGAGGTGTTAGATGTGCTAAATTTGCATTTAAAAAGCTCACCTAGGAACTTAGCAATTAGACTTTTAAATATAAAAATGTAACTTCAGAGCATCCCAGAAGTATTCAGAAGTACTGAATTATGTAATGGCTGAACCAAGGACATTCCTTGAAAGTTAGGTTGTCTGTGAAGCACTTTAACAGAAAGTGGCAGAATTCTAAGGAAATGCAGCTGTGATCTTCAAGGAGTTCAAACAAGATTTTTAGTCCTCTTACAAAATTAAAATGGACATAATTGAGTTTTTTTTTTTTTTCTAAATTACAATTGAGATTGTTTCTTCTATCATGTTCTAAATTAAAATCCCTCTGGTTTTTAACACCCTACCCACAAATAGCAAGAACACATTTGGAAAAAGACATAAGTTGGAGAAAAAACGGAGTGCTGACAAATAGTGAACTTATTCCAAATTTTCCTGTACCAAAACAAATTGAAATGAAGGGTTTGTCTTGTTTAATTTACCTTATGGGCATATAATTAAGGGTTTTCACAGAAGAAAACTAAAATTGTTCAAGATAGACTTACACACCTATTGATAATAGTGGTCATCAAAATTATTTATAAACATCTATAGACCAAATAACAGCGCAGAAAATGTACATAGAGAAATGTTTTCATGCCTCAAAAACAGCATGAAGAAAGAGATGGGTGCAACATTGCTCACGATATCTTAAAACCCAAAAACCTACAAAAACAACAACAAAAATCCCACAACAACATCAACAAAACCACAATGTTTTTCTCATTCTGAGAGCAATGGGAAGATATTCTGCATTTGTATTGTAATTATCATGTGAAGGAAGCCAACTTATCAAATTATTTTCCCAGACTAATTGAAATTTATTAGGCAGAACCCATTGCTGAGCACATATGTTCTTTTGGGTGCTTGTGTTACAATAACATTACCAAGTTGTATTTGAACCGAGAAAGTAGCCAGGGGTGAAAATCTTATTGGGAGCTTCTTGCAAGAGCACAGAGTAGTGCAAAAAATGAACAGATGCAAAGTTAGTGTTTATCTCCTGGATCCTCTGGAGGCTGCACTCTCAACACACACAGCTGAGAATCACAGGAAAATTGTTCATGGCGTCTGCTGCCTTACCGAAATGGGAAGATCTACAAGCAACAGGAAGATCCAGAGGCAGCTCGTTCCTCTGAGAAAGATTTCATGCACTGCTTCACTTCAGCATTTAATCAACCACAAAAGCAGTTTATTGCTATGTATACTCCAGTGCCAGAAACATTATTGTCTAATTAAATTGTTTCATTGTTTTGCTATATCAAGCAACATGTCTCTTTAACTCCCTGTTTTATTCAGCCATGAGTTTGCTTTAACATCATCAGGATGGGATATTAAATTGAAGGGGTGGCTGTTTAAACTCAAGTTCAAATCAATAATACAGGTAGCTTTTCACTGCCAAATGCTAACTTAGTGCTTTTCACTTCATTGCAGTCCTGTATTTAAGCACCGTTGACATCCTCTTCTGGGTTTGCACATGATTTATGGCTAGTCCTGTCGGTGGGACATATATTTCAAGACCTTTTCACTCTTTAAGCTTTCTAAAATCAGTGGAATTTCCCTCTTCCTTGCCCATAGCAGGGGGGTTGGAACTAGATAATCTTTAAGGTGCCTTCCAACCCAAACCATCCTATGATTCAGATTCTGTGATTGTTCTGCAGTTCTGGCTAGCTGCCATGCTCCATTATGCCACCAAGACAAAAATCAGTATTTTTATGAGTTACTTAATTTCAAATATCAAAAAAGACAAATACGTAGACAAACCTGGCCCTCACAGAAACTTAATTTCTAAATGGAGAATCACAGAATGAGAAGGGTTGGAAAGGACCTCTAGATATCACCTAGTCCAACCCCACCACCAGAACAGGTTCACCTAGAGCAGGTTGCACAAGATGGCATCCAGGCAGGTTTTGAATTACTCCAGAAATGGGGTCTCCACCAACTGCAACCTGTTCCAGTGCTCTACTACCCTCAAATTAAAGAAGTTCCAGATCATGTTTAGATGGAACTTCCTATGTTTAAGTTCATGCTTGTTACCTCTTGTCCTGTCAGTGGACATCACTGTAAAAAAAGCCTGGCCCCATGATCCTAATACCCACCCTCAGTCTTCTAGGCTAAAATTCTCTGAGTCCCTCCACCTTTCTTCATAAGAGAGATGTTCTATGCTCTTAATCATCTACAGAGCACTTTGCTGAAACCTCTGAATCAATACCCAGTCCATAGAACCATAGAATCAGCCAGGGTTGGAAGGGACCACAAGGATCATCTAGTTCCAATCCCCCTGCCATGGGTGGGGACACCCTACCCTAGTATTGGCTGGCCAGAGCCTCATCCAGCCTGGCCTTAAACACCTCCAGGGAAATGGCCCCAACCACCCCCCTGGGCAACACATTCCAGGGCCTCACCACTCTCATGATGGAGAACTTCCTCCTCACATCCAATCTGAATCTCCCCACCTCCAGCTTTGCTCTATTACCGCTAGTCCTGTCACTACCTGTCACTACCCTCCCAGTTTTTCTGCAGGCCCCCTTCAGATACTGGAAGGCCACAATAAAGTCACCTGGGAGCCTCCTCTTCTCCAAACTGAACAGTCCCAACTCTTTCAGTCTGTCCTCATAGGAGAGGTGTTCCAGCCCTCTGATCATCCTCGTGGCCCTTCTTGGGACATGCTCCACATCCCTCTTGGAATAGGGGCCCCAAAACTGGATGCAGTACTCCAGGTGGGGTCTCACCAGAGAATAGTAGAGGGGGAGAATCACCTCCCTCGACCTGCTGGCCACACTTCTCCTCATGCAGACCAGGATCTGGTTGGCTTTCTGGGCTGCAAGTGCACACTGTTGGCTCCTGTTGAGCTTCTTGTCCACCAGCACCCACAAGTCCCTCTCCTCAGGGCTGCTCTCCAGCCAGTTGCTGCCCAGCCTGTATTTGTGCTTGGGATTGCCTCTACCCAGATGCAGGACTTTGCACTTGACCTTGTTGAACCTCATGAGGTTGGCCTGGGCCCACCTCTCCAGCCTGTCCAGGTCCCTCTGGATGCCATCCCTGCCCTCCAGTGTGTCTGCTGTACCACACAGCTTGGTGTCATCAGCAAACTTGCTGAGGGTACACTCAATGCCTTTGTCTATGTCACACACAAAGATGTTGAACAATATTGGTCCCAGGACTGATCCCTGAGGGACTCCGCTTGCCACTGGTCTCCACTTGGACATGGAGCCATTGACAGCCACTCTTTGGGTGTGGCCATCAAGACAGTTCTTTATTCATCTGGTGGTCCACCCATCAAGCTCATGTTTCGTCAGCTTGGAGACCAGGATGTGGTGCGGGACAGTGTCAAAGGCTTTGCTCAGGTCCACATAAATGACATCAGTTGCTCACCCCTCATCCATTAATGTTGTGACCTGTTCATAGAAGGCCACCAGTTTTGTCAGGCAGGATCTGCCCTTGGTGAAACCATGATGATTGGATCCAGTCACCTCTTGATTATTGCCCTGTCTCAGTAGTGCCTCCAGGAGGATCTGCTCCATGATCTTACCTGGCACAGAGGTGAGACTGACTGGCCTGTAGTTCCCCAGCTCTTCCTTTCTACTCTTTTTGAAAATGGGAGTTATGTTTGCCCTTTTCCAGTCAGTGGGGACTTCACCAGACTTTTGGAATATAATAGAAACCTTCTTGGGTTCTATAATGGAAACCTTGGACTGAGGATCCCATAACTGGACACAGAACTCCAAATGAGAAATATACACTGAAGTTTTCTTTTGCAGCCATTTGTTACCAGTTTAAAGAGCTTTAAATGATATTTAAGTGTTAAAATGCCATCAAGGTTATTCCAAATATTCTGAGATGGTTCAAGCCATGAGGTTCTCAACTATAAATCATTAGCTGTATAACATTGTTGCTGTTTTATTATTTAATTTGAATAATGAAAATTACTATATAAATAACATTACCAAAAAGCTTCATATCACAGTACAAATAATTGCTACCTATTTAAACAACAGATGAATGGAACTTTGCCACCCAACCATTTCCCAAAATGATAATAATTCTCTTGATCATAGTTGAAAACTTTATTATGTCTGGTAAAATTAGAATGATATAGATAAAGGGAAAGAAGGAAAATGATGAAAGTTGTTTGGATTTTTTGTTTTGTTTTGAAGATTATATTAAAGAGACAATGTACGTAAAGATTAGACTGGTTCTAACTCTGACTTTCAGCTGGAGTGTGCTCTAGTACGAGAAAAGGCAACTTCTTTGACTTCAGTAAATCCAGAACTGAGGAATTCAGGATACTTGTGCCCCTAAGTACCAGAAATGCAGAGGAATAGCCCTGAGCTCAGCATCCTCCTGGTTAGTGGATATGCCATGTCTTGCTTTGGTTACCCCTACCACCCAGACATCTACAGCAATGATGCTTGTTCAGCACTAACAGGCACAAAATGTTTATTTTTCATAGTGAAAGATACATTCAGCAAGCACAAGTTGAAAACCCTTCTGAGTGTGTAGAGAGCTCTATTATATCCGCATTTAAATTTACTTATCATATCATTGTATTAAATGATGAAAGTTAACTGATAAAGTTTTGCATTCTGCCTGTAACCCTTGTAAAAATCATTGCTTTCCATGACCTCATCACTGACCACTCACTTTTCTCCATTAAAGAAATAAAAGCTATGCTTTACTGTAATTCCCTTAAAACACTCTGTTTAATTTGTTCTCCAATTTATCCTATAATGAATACCTACTTACATTATTTCCTAATAATATAAGTCCCACAGAAAAGGAAGCGCCATCAAGCACAGGCAATAGTGTTTCATTTGTGTGTGTGTCACTATTTATGCCAATGATTACAAGACAGCTTTTATAGCTGCTGGTCATCTATTGACTTAGATTTTTAAACCACATTATTAACATACATCAATCATCACCTTTTTATGAATAAAAATGACACGTTTAAATGGATGCTGACAAAACAGAGAGAAGGTGAACAAAATAATCAAAGGAGCAGCAAGTATTGAAGGGTTCCAGCTTTTTTCTGTCTATCAAACACAATGTTCAGAGGATCACAATCAAAAATAAATTACTGCCAAAACAAAAATTTCATAGCAGTGACTCTTCAGACTGTTTGCCAAACATGCAAAGATTAGAAGTTAAATCCAGAAATGCTGGCATGAAATTTCTACCTCCAGGTAAGAATTTCTAAGTAAATTTACATGATAAGTGTAGTTAATAGTTCAGTAATACTTAGAATGGATTCCTCTTTCTCATGGAAATGAGAGAGAGAGGAGAGGAGAGGAGAGGAGAGGAGAGGAGAGGAGAGGGCAGGGCTGAGGAAAGGAGGGGAGAGAGATGAGAAAAGTCCAGTCATCTTTATCAGACATCAGAGAAGGTTATCAGAATGGTCTCACTGGAACTGGCAGGAAGCAATAGTTTGATACATTGTGATAAAGTAATAAAAAATGTGGAAAATTTATAATTAATTGTCGAGGTTTTAAAAATGTTTTTGACAGAAAAGTTAATCTTTACAGAAAAGATGACCTCAGCTAAAAATGAGGCATAATCACACAGATTAGTTGTGTACTGGATGGGCTAAGCCACACCTACTTGAGTTGACAAATAAAAATTAAAAAAAAAAAATGTTTGAAAAGCACACTTAGTGGAAAATATAGAATCATTGCCTTATGTCTGACAAAGGCTCACAAGTCTCTATTTCTTGTATTTCAGAACTTGTATTTGTAAGGAAGGGAAATAACCTTTACTGTATTATTGGAATAAAAGGAACTAGATGATTCATCTCCGTGAATCTGCTTGTTGAATTTGATGGATCATTCTTAAAAGCGACGTTGCTAATCTTCAGGTTTTCTTTTTTAGGTTATTCACAGATCAGTGGGTTTTCCGGCTAATACAGGTCCTGATGCTCTTCTGTCTTCACACATGGTATTCATCATATCTTGACAAGAAAAGACCTTCAGTCTACAAATAACCTTCACTGAAGTAAGACATGTAAGTGGGTTTCTATATGAAAGATAGATTTTATGGTTGAATAAAAACCAACTGTAGTTAAAAAGTGTCATTGCATGGCCTTATTTGAAGATTTTTTTCCTCAAAAGAACTTCTAGTGTTTGTTGTTAAAATCACTAATAGGAGAAAAAAGGGGGGGAAAATACATTATTTTATCATTACCAACAAATTCAACAGGAAAGGGACATCAGCTAAGCATTTTATCATTCTGAAATGTGCAGCCTTTAAAATATTTAAGTATTCACATTAGTTCTTGTCAAACTAGCACAAAGCAGTGCATAATATGACCTATGTGTAAGAGCAGAACAAGATAAGAGGCTTTGGTAAGGGTGAAATATTCACAGTATTGTTACTATGTGCAACAGTTATAAATTTCATTTCCTAATACTATACAATTTTATTTTTCTCTAATCCTGAACATGGTGATAANAAAAAAAAGTCTTAATTAAGAAATTCAGCTCTTATACTACTGGAAAAAAAAAAAAACAAACAAACTAGAAAAGCTGATTAAATGCTATTGCCCCACACTACAGAACTGGTTATGCTTTGAATCAGAAGGATTGATCAAATTCTACTATTTGTCATAGTGCCACAAGCCTAGTGAAATAATCAGATCTCTCTGTCCACAAGCTAGAGCCAACTCTTCCTGTAGTGACTTACTGATTTCACAGCGCATAGGAAGAAAGACTTTATCTCTCTTCATAGATAGAGAACATCGGAAAACAATTTTAAAATACACCTATTACAAATAGAACTTATGACATTTAGTAGTTAACATCTCTTACATACCAGTCTTATGAGGTGTATTAAAGGATTTTTTTTTTTTCCTCATTAAGAAAGTTTTCCTCATTCCCCTATGAGAAAAGGTCTCTAATAAAGTCTCCTCTTTGAAAGCCACTCCTTTCACAGAACATGGAAGTTTAATTTATTCATAGCACCAGTTCCTATCAAGCCAACTGGAAAGTGGTCACTGATTTCCAAGAAGCCTTTAATGGACACTTAGAAGCAGTTATAAATAAAATTAATTCAAATAGTAGTCCAACAGGTCTGATGGTTTTTATTTTGTCTATTTTCTCTTTTAGTTGTTTTAATTATTTGACTTAAGTGTTTATCTGATACGTTTGCACCTATTTGATTTGTAAAGCTGAGTTTTCCATACTCCAGATATAACACCCTCTAAGAGGACTGGCAAATACAAAACATCACACCTTGTCTAGCTGGACCCAAGAATGGTTTTAAAGTGTTTAAATGTCATGCTGTGGAAATAACTGAAAACTGTCATAAATTCCTCTGCAAGTATGTTCTTGCAAGGCAAGAGGAGACCCTTATGGACTTACAAATTTTAATTCCTGTACAAAATTAAACTTTTCTCAGGAAACCTTTATCTCGCCTTTTAGTGCAAATGTAATTTCTTACTGGTGACTATGAAATTCCTAAAGATCCTATATTCTCTATCCTCAGCATAGACAGAATTTATCAATGTATTTCTTAATCATAGGGGTTTTTTTATTTAAATTGAATTTAGAACAAATCAGAAAAATAATAGGACCTTGAGTTAAATCTGATAATAATGTGTTGTAAGTTCAGTACAAAGTTATTTTCTCATCAAAAAAGCAGCAAAAACATAGTCATTTATTACACTGGAGGACAAGCCCACCACATGCTATTACAGTAAAATCTAGGCATTATTTCCATCTGGCTTTGCACACACAGGATGTTGTATAAACTACCAGAAGAGCTCTATTTCATTGTAATTAAAATTTAGTGTTGCACTTAAGCAATAAGGCAACTCCAGGAGATGTGATTATCATGAGATAATGACCTTGGGGTGTTACAAGGCAAGGAAGCAACCAAATGCCTCTAATCCTCCAGGGAGTATGATTATTTTGGAATAACCACACCCCCTGAGGTTGTGTGATTAGTATCAGAGACAAAATTTGTACCAAGAATACAAATATAATTTTGTAGGGAAATGTTGGGGGGCTGGTCAAGGTAAAGTGAGTAATGAGAAGTGCTGAAACAGCACTTTTGCATGAGTTGTGCTGGTCTTGTGCTAATTCTGAAATAGCTTTAAGAATTCTCTGGACACATATAGAGCTGACAGTGATGTCATACTTGTATAAGTAATTCTCCATAAATGCACAGATCTAATCTTTTCTTTCTATTTTCCTTTCATCATTTCCATTTCATAATAGCAATAAACCATGGAAACCAGTGCATTTCTGGGGGATTATTCCACTTCTCTGGTGGCTGAAGTCACTCAACCTTTAGCCTCATATCTTTCCAGGCATCTGAGAAGTGCAATAATTCCCCAGAAATGCACTACCTGTCATGTCTTATTGCTTAATTACTTTGTACTTATCAAGTAGTTGCTCTTTAAATGAATGCAGAAGCACAGTATGTTTTACAATTATGCTGTGTATAGGAGCAGTATAACACTGTTATGGCGAAACATAAAATAAGTCATTGTTATGGCAGAGGTACAAACTAAAGCTGCTGTACAAACGATGGTACAAATGATGTTGGGGTGCAGAACACTTTATTATTCTGATAAGTATCTTGTACATGGTTGAGCAATGGGAATTGTTCAGGTTTTATAAGGATGCAAACCAAGGATCAGAAGGAAAAGATACAACAGGCAATGCAAAACTAAGCTCTAATTATTTCCTCTTGCTGCTGATATAGTTGAGAATACGTTAACATTTCTGAAACTAGTGAAATCACATAAATTCTAGAAATGCAAAAATGAGTCAAATGGTGAGGTGCATTAGCAGCAATGGGGAGTAGGCCACATATTGCAACTAATCTTCGAGAAAAGAGAATGCCCAAAAATGGGCCAGTGAGAATAACAAGCAGCTTTTACTTGTAGAAAAAGGAAATCCTGTTTAACTTTTTAATGAAATCTTTAAAACTAAATTGTTATTCACAGTTCTGAGCAACAGGAAAGGATGTGGAATTAAAAACTGCATTTGCACAATTCCTGTGAGAACTATTGTTGAAAGTTTCACAGCTAATCACTGTAAGATCTCATTTCAGTTTCTTACTGGAGTGGTTTCCATCCTTCCTTTCCTATTGCTAAAACAGGGTCCTCTGGAAGTAAGCATTTATCTTAACTGATGAAAAAATAAAGTAGCTGAGAGAGCTGCTCAGACTTCAAAGGTTAGACTTTATGTGTCTGACTCTCTATGTAGGTTTGCAATCTACTGAGCTACAGAAGCTCAGGAATGAAAAATTAAATAAATATCAGTGCACGGTTATGGATATCATAAGTTCAATGTTGAAAAACCATCTGTTTATGACAGAAAGCACCTTCCCTTCCTGGTGTTGCTGAAAATTATGTCCATCATTTTAAATCAAGAAATGCATCAACCCACATAAAATCTTCACAAGTTTGTCTATTTAGCTTGGAGCCCTACCTGTCTAGAAGGAGCCACATGTAAAGATTGTCATTTCAGAACTTCTGTTGCAGTATATAGTACAGTAATCCAAAACCAAGGAAATCACTTGTCTGCCAGCCAAAACAACTTAGCAAGGTTTCATTCAAGGATATTAAGCTCGAAGGCCACCTTAATGCTCTGGAAATACAAAAAGATAAATTTAACAATGTAACAAAATAATATCTACTCACAAATGGTTCTGTCTGCCTTATCTAAACCATGCAAATAAACTATTATGGAGAGAAGATATGATTGCTAATACTAATAGTCTCATTTAAAAGTGTTTCTTTATGCTAATGTAATATATTTCGATAACAGAAATACAATGCTTCATTAAAGGAAGAATGTGTAAAATTTAATTTTACCTTACACTTACCAAATGCTAGTCTCATGTTCCCTTATTTTAGCTAGCTGGCAAAACTGGTGCTTGGGTCTGCTGCTAAAGACGTTCTTCCCATTTCAGAGGAGTCCACCCAAGGCAGGATTGAGAAAGTGGCCAGCTGACAGATATATGACAGACATACAGATGTAACTACAACATGAGAATGTCTCAGAGCAATTCTTCTTTCATACGATATGTAGAGAAGGAATCATTTTTTGGAGAGTCAAGACTGAATTTGCCTGAAATGAAATTGAAAGCCCTTTCATTACCTTGATAACATCTGACTGAAGGAAACCATAATATATAACACGTATCATGTGTGAATCTGTAATATTTAATTATGAATGAATCAACTTGAAAATTTTTATTCAAACTCTTAATATATCACTATCTATGTCTGTTGCAGCATAAAGATTAATTCATGTTCTAACAAACTCCTTCACTTTCTGCATCCACTCTGATGCTAGGAACTTAGCTCGTACTGCTAAATACTTGTAGTGAGAAATTTTAATACTCTACTGAAGGAAAAAAAAAGGACTTCCCATGCTAGCATCCTCATTTTCTCGATAGTTACTGTCACTGCAACCCTTAATTTAGAGCACAGAATTGGCACAATGGCAAATTACAGTGCTTCTGAAAATATTCACCTTCCAACCCTGGCACAGCAATTGTGTCAGAATTTGAAAGGAGGAGTTCATTTCTCTAGTGATTGTGATGTCATGTTGAGGAAGAAGGAACACATGAAGTGAAGAGATTTGCAGTGCCAGTGTGCTAGTTCAGAGCTCATCACTCACATCTGAATTTTTGGAGCAGTGTTCTTGGCAATTTTTTTAACTTGTCACTTCAAAACTCCTTGAAATGAGCTAATAGGAGTGGTGCACAGAGTTGGTGTAATGTTCAGTGTCATTTTGGTGTGGATTATATTTGCTTCACTTCTTTAGGCATCATCTGGTTTCATAAAACAGGGGAGGGGCGGGGGGGGAAAGAAGGAGAAAAAGAAATTGCCAAGAAAAAAATACTACATACAGGAGTGCTTACAAGTGGAGTTACTCTGAACTGATTTTACTTGGGCATGGATACCTACTCATGCCTCCAGTGAAAATATGGAAGGTAGGTCAGAGATGGAGCTATGTAAAAAGCTACCAACTGTTTTCCAAAGGTGGAAATAAATGTTGTCAAAGTGCATCAGGAAGATTGTTTGATCACCAAGGACCTCCAGAAACATTAAAAATATTAAAAATAAAAAGGCCATACATAAAGGTAGTCGCAATGACAAAGAAGTATGATGTATTATTTCAGATGATGGTATCATTTGTATGTTCTCTGTTGACTTGAAAGGTCTTATAACCCCCAGTATGAGAATGTTTAATTAATTAACCTATGTGATTCCCTCTCAGTTGGAGCCAAGTCTGTGAGTGACACAGGCTTACACTGAAACAAGGAAATTCAGAAACATGCTAGACTGTATTCTGACAAAAATATGCCAGCTTTGTTGTGCTTTTTGGTCTGCAGGAACACATTATGGGGATTTATTGCTCTCACAAATAGAAAATCTCTAGAAGATGGGTGAGGGATTAAGACTGCTATGAACAGCAACACATACCTGCCAAGAGACTGAGGCATATAGCACCAGCATTTTTTTTTCTGGCCCATTAAGGACCAAAGCAGGGGTTTTGGTCCACTTGGCAGCCAGGAGCAAAGAGAAAAGCAGAGGAACAGACTAGATGGGCCCTCCTATCAATCACCATTTATTATGTCCTTTGGCAAAAGAGCACATATTCCTACCTGCCCAGTTTGCAGACCAGAGAGAAAAGTGATGCCAGCAGGAGAAGGTGACAAGCATTGAAGTGGAAGAAGGCAGGAATATTTGGGAGATATCTTGTTGACATGGAGACATTCAGGGAACTAAGATGGCAGAGAAAGTTAAATGTTGAGAGGGAACTAGGGAGTGTAAGGGGCAAGGGACATGCTGCATTGGACAGCAGGTGTAGAGGGAATCATAAACTGAAACCTTTAATGGCTGAGCTTAAAGGATGTACGGCTGCTAGGACTAATACATCACTTCTGTCATGATTTTTGGAGCAAACAATGAACATTGTTTGTAGAAAGAAAAGTATTATTACAGGAAAGTTGATGTACTATCTTTCCAAGTAGAGGAAGTAACTTCTTATCTTTTCCATACAAATGCTGAATGGATCTATCTCTGATCAAAAACATTATTTGGATGAGGAATGGTGCAGTCAAATCTTGAAAATTGAGACAACTAAGGTATCAGAAAAATACAAGGGAAAAGCTGAGTCAAATCAAATGCTGGAGTATTCATGGAAGATAAATAATTGAAGAATAAAAATTGTACTGTGAGATATTTATTGCAGTGGAGTAACTTGTACATCCAAAACTCTCCTGCTGAAAACTGGAGTATCCTTCATCTCACTTGCGAGGCTGCTTCTTACAGTAATTTTATTCAACTCTTCCCTCATAAATTAAGTTCAGCAAGCAATTCAATGCAGAAAACTATCTTGTTGTATTGTAAAATAAATACATCAGTGCAAAAATCACAAAGGATAATGTCTTTTGTTTTCTTAATCACAGATAACAAAAAGTATTTTGCTGAAGTGTTCTGTATATAACAGTAAAAACACATTATCATTCTTGATGCTTCTAGCCCAGTGGAATTCATGTTTTATAAATGAAATGCTAGATCTTATTTCTTTATTGACTGCAAAAGCCAGGTAAAATCCCAGAAGAATACCTACAGTACATCTTCTCTGACATGGGGCAATTGGCTGTTTCATTAGAGGGAAATCAAACCAGATGTAACTTGATTCTTTACTACCTCTTGTAGGGCAGAAATGGATCAATCTTTGGAAACCAGTATGGGCAATAATTTGCACATTAAGTTGAAGCTAGCATATTTTAGTGTGTATGACCAGACTAAACAATTTTTTTTTGTCTTTAAAGCATTTAAAACTTAGTGAATGGCACTGCTGCACAATACCAAGCATTTAAAATGCAGGCACACTTTGTCAACACTGGTAAAATTAATTTTGACAACATTTTATTTCATTGTTACTATTAAAGCACTCTAAGGTGTGAGGGCTGGGAAACACTTANGGGGGGTGTGGAAATCAGAGGTTTTTCATCCATATTAGATAAGGATGGCAATAGATTGTCAGATCCCCCGTTTAGAGTGACTGCCTCTCACCTCTCTCTAGCTGACAAATCTAAAGTGCTCACGTAAGTTTCACTCTGGGCAACCTGATCTAATGGTGAATGTTCATGCTCTCTGCAGCAGTTGTTGAGCTAAATCAACTTTGGAGGTCCCTTCCAACCTAACCACTCTATGATTCTATGATTCAAGACAGTGATTCAACACCTGTGCTTCAGATGTATTTCTGTGTGTGGAACGAAACCAGCTTTGGAGACCTTCCTTTTCCCTAATCCTTCCTGAGATAGACCTACCTAATTTTACAATTAAGCTTGGAAAATTAGACTATGTGTTTAACTCAAAATTGTAAAATTAAATGAGAAGTATCCCAGCTTTAGTGATTGATTTTTGATTACCTAACCATATAAGGAAAATACATGCCAAAATTCAGGTGATACTTACTATGTACTGATTGATACAATGCTAAGCAGTATGCAAATAAAAGGTGACATATTAACAGTTGGATTAAATACATAACCTTAATAATTATCAAAACATAATAAACTCACAAAATATAAGAATCTCACAAACATCAACAGAATTAAATGTCAAGTCTTGCAGTGGGCAGGAATAATGGCATGCACCAGGAGTAACACTGGATACAAACTTGAAAGCAGCATCATAGAGAAGGATCTGGAAGTCCTAGTGAACACAGGCTGTCTTTTAGCCATCAATACACCTTCACAGCAAATATCAAGAGCATTTTGTGACTGTGTTAGGAAGTGTGGTGCCAGTAGGTTAAGGCAGGTGATTATTTCCTTCTGTTCAGCCACAGTGAGAAACACCTGGATTGATGGGTTCCTTTCTGGGCCCTATAGTATAAGACAGACATGAATTTACTGGAGCAAGTCCATCAAAGCACCACAAAGATGATTAAGGGATTGTATAGCCTAACACATAATGGAGAGGCTGAGAGAGCTGAAGCTATTCAGCTTGGAGAACAGTAAGCTCAGGGGCAGTCTTGTCAGTGTGTATAATACTTGATGGGGGTGAGTGAAGAATATGGGGTCAGTCTTTTCCAGTGGTATCCAGTGAAAGGATGGGAGGCAATGGGCACAGACTGAAACATACAAAATCCTGCTCAGACATAAGGAAAGAAAACAAACTAAAACAAAAAAATTACTGTGAGAATAGTCTATCACTGGAACAGGTTGCCCCAATAGCCTATTGATTCTCCATCCTTAGAGACCTTGAAAATTGTGGATGCTCTGCGCTGGCAGGAAGGTTGGACTAGATGATCTCCAAAGTTGTCTTCTAACCTTAGCCGCTCTGTCATTCTGTGTTATGAAACTTGAGTGTACTCGTTCTGTTCGCTGGCCCCCAAAAATGTGAAAAAGCACTGAGTCATAGGAAAAAATCAGAAAGGGACACTGCATCTCACCGAGTGAGCTGATCTCTTTATATAATGATACAGGTGAAATTACACAGCCTGTGAAGTTAAATAGAGTCATTATTATTTATCTTATTATAGTTAGAGATCTTAAAATGCTCAAACTGGAGAAGGAATAAAAATGGGATCCATTAAACAAGCCTTTTCTGCAAGGGATTTGGCAATAGCTCACTAAATAATGCTATTAGCAAATATCAAACACTGCAAAGGATACTATTTGTAACCGTGTTATGCTAATAAAAGAAGCTTAGTCTGAACTGGAAAATACAGGCCAGGAAGGAGTCAGTAATTAATCTATTCCTTTTATTTTTTTTTTTCTTTTTCCTCTTTTCCTCTGAGAAAAGGCAAAGAAAATGCTTAGCAGAAATCTGTTTAATTTATTATGGAAAATATCCAAATAAGGGGATTCCAGAGCTTCCATATGAAATCTGTTTCACATAGTTTCACTATCCTTGTAGCTGGAAAGCTTTTTTCCTGGTACCCATTGTCATCTGTTTAATGAGCCAGGAGAGATCTTTATAGTAATCTTATATATGTAAGATATATTAGATATATAAGATTTGATATATATAATTGGCAAAGAGTTATAGGAGGAACAACCAATCAGTAGTCTTCCTTTCTCTGTCTTAAAACAAACAAAAACCTAAACCACTCAACCATTTTCCCCTATGCAATATTTTTGACTAGAGTGATTATCAGACAGTCTTCTGACAGGTCTACAATATCTCAGGCATTGTGCATGTGTGGCATTTATATAGCAGTGAGAAGGGGATGCAATAGAAACATTACTACTATGCCTCAGAATGGGCTGCAGATTCATGGAAATGCAATCCTAAGGACAGAATCAGGACAAGGTAACTGAAGAATTGAGGAAAAACAAATTTTACTGAAAGTAGTGGCAATTTTCAGGTGTGTTTTAATGTGCACCTTGACAACAGTAAATGTAAGATCTGAAAACTGTCACAGTACTAAACCTAGCAGCAGTGGTTTAAAGTCTTTCCTGCAGCTTTTCTAATAGCTAAAGGTCATCCAAGATTTATGCCTACACAAATCTTAAGTTTTCTTATCCTGGACTGTTAAAACTAGCAGTAGTTAACATAGTCAGGCCCTGTGCATCTGTTAATTTTTCTGTTCATTTAACAGAAGTAATGAATTCCATAAAAAATCACCAAAACTTTTTTTGTGGGCAGAGTATAACATTAGAAGCAACACTGGACTTCAATATTTGAACACTGAATTTTGCAGTGAAGTTCTTAACAGGTACATACTTTCATTTCTTAGAAAATTGTAATTTTAAAAGTAGGATGTAGGCATCTTCTCCATCTAAAGTAGTACACATCATTTATTTATTTATTTATTTTAACAAACCACAACACAAGTTAATTCAGCACTTTGCTAATTGTTGCAAAGAAAACAAGGTGCAGTTACTCGTCTGATATTTTTCTGGGACCAGCAATCTCCTATTCTCTCTGTCAGCATGAAAATCCTTGTTGTGATATTGAATTAAGAGCTACCTTTTGACAGCCATCCTCATGTAATATTCAAACAGCTTTTCACCATTACGGGTATAGTACAAGTCTGAGATCTCTGCTTGAAGAGGATGGAGAAGTTGATTCATACCTTTGTCATGTCTAGCTTGGGCTATTACAATTTATTATTTTAGCTAAGTCAGGCTAAATGCCTGCTTCAGCATAGCCAATTTTGTCAAAACATCCATTGCTACAAACATATCCCAACTCAATACTGTTTATCAACCCACTTCTTTAAATGTTTCCATTTACTTCTTGTAAAATATCACATTTATTTTAAAGGAAAGCTTTCAGCTGGAGAACCATACTAGTCTTGCTAATTTGCACGTTTATGTAATAGACTAAATTTTGAAAGCAGCTTTTGAGTGTGTAGGTATAAGCATTCACATATGTAAGTAATAGAGTTTATGCTTGCAAAGCCCATTTTGACAAAAGGGATTTGCTTCAGAAAATTCTATCCCATGTGTAGGTAAGTGCTAGATCCATCACATGCATGCAGAGATGACAACATTTTTTAAATACATGAATAAAATTTTCCATGAGGAAGAAGTTTTGAGTACACTTGTAGAGTCAAGTCTTTCAGAATTTAGCCTAGATTTAAAGTCTATTTTCTATGGGAGGTATCACTGTTAAAGCAACAGTTTCAGAACAATACTGTCACAACTCACTTCTTGATTTAGTGGGTTTGAAGGAAACAATCTGGTAGTTTGTACCCCTGGTTCAGCTGGCTTTTATTCCTAACCTTACTTCGCAAGAATATCTAAAAACAGAATCAGAAAGTGTGCTAATCCAAACCAATTTGCAGCATGAAAAATGCCGATTTCTTCTCCTCATCTGTGCACATAACCTAATAAAATGTTATTAAAATAGATTACTTATTTTAGAAAGACATCAAGACTCCAATGACAAAAGGACTCCAAGTGATAGAGAATTTACCTTATTCTTCACTAATCCATTGCCAAGCTGATTGCCTACACTGTTATAAATGTATATCTTGCATCTACTTTTTCAGACGAAATCCCCTGCCACTGCAGGTTGGTTCAAGTAAGATGCCATGACTTGTGTAAGAGCTTAATATATCAATGACGGCTCCAAGTGCTGACAGTACAAAATGAGTGAGCTTTCTCCAACCATCAGATCAGATATGATAATCTTGTTACAGAACATTTATGCTTAAATTTAAATTTATAAAGCATTGCACAGGGTTTTAACCATGCTATTTCACTGACCATAATGGAAATTGTCTGACTGCATGCCCTACAAGCTGCTGATAAAATGTATGTGTTAGACACTAAGGACAAGATACGTGAAATGAATTGGGTGCTGCTGTGCTGGAATTTGTAATGCCTAAACTTTTAAGCTGCTTGACTTCCCTTCTGCTATCAAGGTCCTGAATTAGGTGGCCAAGACTTGCTGGCAATAACAGTATAAATCAGCAGGAGCACATAGCTGCCTCACAGCAGCCAGCAAGTTCTGTAGGAAACCTCTTTATCTGAAACATGATAGAGCTTTATCTATTGTTAGACGAAATATATTATGAATTACAGTTTTCACCATGGTTTAGCAACTTATTTTGCAATTAGAAGGTTCTGAAGATGCCTTCAAAATCATGTGTCCAGGAGATAGAGATACTTACCCTCTTCTGCGTTAATGCATGAGGCAGAAGAAACACTTCAGGATGGTATGGCTGTTTTACACCAAGGCTTCTAAGTTCATAGAATTAAAGAATGCAGAGTTAAACTTCCTTTCCATCATGTGTGCAATCAATGGGTTCCTTCCTCTGCCTGAAATAATTATATTCTCCACCACCTCAAAGATCAGCACCACAGACATCACCAAACTCTTTCCTGAGCTGCACTGCAGTTGTGATGGCCACCATCCTCCTAAGTAGTTCACTAAGTCAGTAGCCCAGCATGATACTCCTAGTATTATCATTGTCTAACCCTCCATCTTCAAATGAAAAAATTTATCCCAGGTGCCGAATGCTACTCAGCCTCTGACAGAATTACAAAAAGTTTGAGTTTGGGAGGAACTTCCGGAATCTATTTGATCCAACCCTCCTGCTCAAGAACAGCTACCTAGAGCCAAGTGCCCAGGACTATATCCAGACTATATCCTTCAAGGAGGGAGAAACCACAGCTTGACTGCACAACCTGTGCCAGTGCTCAGTCACTCTCACAGTAAAAAAAAAAAATGTTTCTCAATGTCCAAAGAGAACCTCCTGTGTTTCAATTTGTGCCCACTGGCTAGGCTTCTATCACTGGGCACCTGTGAAAAAAAGCATGGTTCTGTTCTCTTTGCATCCTCTCTTCAAGTATCGATACATCTGTCTAAGAAGCCCCTGAGCCTTCTCTTCACAAGGCTAAACAGTACCAGCTCTCTCTGCCTTTCCTCACTGGAGAGATGCTCCAGTTCACCTTCATGCTGAACTCTTTCCTGTATGTCATTTAGTGAGGAGTCCAGAACTGGACATAGCACCTGAAGAGTGACCTCACCATTGCTGAGTAGAGAGAGGAAGGAACACATTTTTGACCTGCTGACAACCTCTTAATGCAACTCAGGATGTTTGCCTTCTCTGTAACAAGGAGATACTCCTTCTTCCTGTTCTGCTTGGTGTCCACCAGAAGCCCCAGGCCCTTTTCTACAAAGCTGTTGTAGTGGGTTAGCAGTTACCTGCCCCCACACCTTAATAAACCCTGGCTAAAACTCAGAAAACACTGGAAGTTAATAAATGAAGCTTTATATTTACATCAATGCACAATATACAAGCAAATATTTACAGGATATTACAGATATTTACAGATATATACAGTGAAAAGGTAATACAGACACCACACCCCTCCTGGAGACCAAAATCCCCAAGAGAGGGTAACCAAACCCCCCTACCACCTTTCCCCCTTTCCCCAGTTTTATCTCACCACCTGTTGATGCTGCAGATAAGCTGAAATAGATTGGCCAGGGGGGTTAGTAACAGGAAGGAGTTAGTAGTTTTACTCTGAATTAGCTACCAAGACAGAGACAAAAGGGGACAAAGCAGCTGCAGCCAGCACAGACAGAAGCTGTCTGCTAATCTGGTTGTTTTGAGAACAGTTCTTAAAACAACTTTTTTTTCTTTCCTCAGTAAAATTCGGTGAAGTGACACACTGTGTTTATTTCTCTCTCAGCCAATAATCTAATTTCTCACTCAAATCCTCCAATTAGCTCAAACCAACACAGCTGTTCTCCAGGTGAACAGTGCCCAGCATATAGTGCTGCATTTCCACTCCAGTGTTTCTATACTTCTACTTTTTAATTCCTGTATCATGAACAAGCAAAAATGTATTGGGTTCCTTGATCCTGTTTGAGTCTTTTGAGCTGTATGTGTTATTTTTTTCAAGAAAGCAGATGTAGTGTCACAACACCTCAGAGGAAGGACCTCATGTTCTCGTGATGTTAGAGGACAACAATTCTTCTACCTCCTTAATTTGATGGATTCTTTAATGTCAGATTTTTCTACATAGAAGAATTTTCATAATATACTTCAAGATTTATGTATTTAATAGTAAATGGATTTTGTCTTTAAAAAAGAAAGTCAAACATCTCTCAAGTATTCATCACTGTAGGTGATGAATATTATGTTTACTCAATATAGTTGCCACACACAAAGAGAGTAACCTCTTCAAGAAAAAAACAGTGATTTAAACACATGTATGATTTAAACATAGGGTTTTACATGATATTTCAAAGTTTGAATCACACAGAGGTAAATGGTAACAGTCCTGAGACAGTGACAGAATTCCAGGTTCCTTGTCCCATGCCCTAGTGTCTTGTTTATAACTGCAGGCATAACATTAGTCACAGAGTTAAACTATAATTCAAAAGTATGATCCAGCCAGGATAAGCCAGAGAAGAAGTAAGGACATGTTTAGCATTTCAAAATCCATATTTTTTTCAAAGTAAGCAGATCCCAAAACACATTTGTCTCAAAATTATAATTCTATATAGATATATAGAATAAAATAATTGTTACATGGCAAATTTACTAATTATAAATATTTGCTATTTATAAATATTGTTGGTATTACCAGGAATGCAAGACATGTCCTGACTGTGCTGTTTACCTTTTGGAGGAATCCTTTGAATGACTTCATTGTACCAAGTGTTTAACAATGAAGCATTCATAGTGCACTACAATGTACCTAGTTATAGTTTATGACCTGGCGGCATGAACTAAATAATACATATCTTATATGACACTGGTCTAAAACATATTAGATGTGCTCTTGAAACTGGAGTTATCAGGCTATTCTGTTAGAAACCCTAGGAATGTATACACAAATCTCATTGTTACCTTATAGATCGTTGCTGCTATATGCAGAAACTTGTCTTGTTCTTTCTGTTTTACACCTAAGGAGAAAGGCTGAAACATATTAACTTTTCTTGCTCTTATTATGTCTGGAATGTGACATTCACCCTTGCAAGCAGTCAAGGGGATTCAGTTAATGTTTAGCTCTAGGTAAAATGGCCAATTCTCTTAACATACTTAAAATGGGAAAACTGTTGTTCACTCAAGACGCTGATATGTGCTGATGACAGGGAGTTACTTTCTGAGGTCTATGAATTTCAAAATGTCTGCATTTCTTTTTGTAGAGTCTTGAGAGTCTAAAATAAAGTCCTCATGGGATATGGCAAAAGCAAAATTAAGGATTCCTAAAGCAACTCCAGAAAAGTACACAAGAAACTTTATAAATCATGTAGACTGCACTCTGGAGCTACAGTCTCTAACATATCTGGGGGATAAGGGACTTCAAAAAGTATCTCCAAAACCTATCACTAAGCTCAACTTTATATCACTATGTTACACACCAGCTGAGGGAACTCTTTTCCCCTGTTTTTTTAGTAATCTAACAAAGCATTTTTGTGTCTCTCAGCATTTAACATTCAATTTGTTAAATGTCACTGAAGAAGAATAAAATGAAAAAGACATCAGTTAATAATGTACTCTTTAATGTTTCATCATCCCATGACTCTGTGTTTCGCCATGTCGACCTAATTTGCCATGACAGAAACACGGTCCTTGTTTCAAAGTATTCCAAGTGTAGAAATTACTAAATGTTAGTGAGAATTGTAGGCTACTTTAGCAAACAAACCCATCTTTTTTGGCATTATTTTTACCACTCACAATAAAGATTAGTCATTAAGAAGACACAATTATACTAAGTAGAACGTTATTTATTTAGATAACTAATGTTTTTATTGCCCCAGTTAGGGGCTGATCCTTTCTCATACAGCACTCTGACATTCTTCTTACATCAAACCTCAATGCAGTTATATAGTATCTTGCCAGATTAGACAAAATTTAGCAGTGAATCCAAATTTTGTTAGGATTGTCTGACACTTAACCAATCTCACAATATAAAACCTTCAACTGGACTAGGACTAGTAGGCTAAGAGGTTAAAGCAATAGTATACCCTTCATCTATTGATCATACATTTAAATCCATCTGGATCTGTTATCAGTGAAAATCCTTGTGCATTGACAGCGGTAACTACTGCAGGATTTTCAGGTATGGCAGAGAGAAATCCACAACACAAAACCGTTAAGTACAAGCCATCTAATACTGTGGCATTTAAAGGTCTTAAATGAGAGGACAAGAACTGAAAGGCTGATAAAATTAAGCTTCTCTTTCTCCTTCAGGATAATCATCCTCAAAACAAATTGCGACACTCTGGTATTACTATGACTAAGTTTATCTTTCCATGTTTAGTTAACCTGTGAATACAAAAGCACCTGTAGCAGTCATCAGTATTAGAAACCAACAGAGAAATGCGAGAATTCAGAAAACTAGAGGAGAAGGATGAGCAAAGTGGTGAAGATTTAGCTTAGATGTCAGATTGGAACATTCTGCTGAAATTATTGCAAAATACTTGCTGGCAGAGAGAATAGTAAATCTGGCCTACTGCATTTATTAAAAGTATTCTCTACGCATTATTTATTTACAAATAATCACCTTCCAGATATATAAGTGTTAGAGACACTCTGTTTTTCCCTAGAAATTTAATTAATTTACCTATCCCACTATAACCCATTTATCCAATCTATCTTCTTTTTTATTCTACAAGCTACCCGTAATTTGAGCTGTCACATTAATATATAGTGATTCCAGTGCACTTAATCAGGACAAATCTAGAATGAAAAAATGGAAGGAAATGCATAAACATTTAGAAGGTCAACTGCCAGCATATCATTCCATGAGTGAAAGTATCCTGTGGGACACAATTTTACCTTAAAAGGCAAGGACAACATGAGGCGGTTTTGTTTATTTCTTGACACACAGCTTTCATATGTGCTACTTAGTAGCTACTGTTTATATGAGATAATGATATTGAAAATTACTAGCTCCAAATGCAGCACCAGACAAAGAGCAAACTCATCTGAACTTCCGTGTTTGCAACTAGTGTCACACATTCCACCCTTAAGATTCCAAATTAGCTTTAGCATCTCCCACCAGTTACTGCATACTCTCCCTTTTGAACATTTTGTATTGATTCAGAATGGGTTCAGTCCTGTAAGCTGTGTTCTCAGAAGTTTGGAAATTACCTTGGATACTGTTCCGACAGAATTCCCTTTTCTTCTCATGTACACCTATGATGGGACTTAGGAGTTTGAGCTGCGGATGCCCTCTGATCTGTTGATGTTCCAGAAATGTTTCACAGTGAAGAACATTTCCTGAAGGAACATAACAAAATATCACCTAGCAGTGGAAACACAGACTTAATTGGAATTAGAGCAACTTTGTAAAAAATTGAACAGATGATTTCAAGAAATTTGTTTAAACTTATCACGTGTATCACATTTCTAAATGTAAGAGGAGAAAAAAAAAATCCCATTTATTCCAACAAAGAAAAGCAGTTTCAGAACAATACTGTCACAACTCACTTCTAGCCAAAGCAGGGGACAATTTATGAATCATTTTCATCTGCTTGGATTCCTGCCTGACACACTATTATCCTAAACATCACATTAAGATATAGCCTGCAGTCCTGTGGTAGATGGTAAAGGACAGGAGGTAAGTGTGGGCAGGGATGTATCCCTCTCAGAGTCAAACATGATACCACTCCTTCAAAGAAATTTCAGACTATATTAAAACTACAGACAGCAGAGAGCACCAGACACTTCTATGGTGCAATTATTTACTCTAGATGTCTATTTTTAATGCATTCAATGATGTCCTGAAAACCAGGAAACACTCAGCAGTGTCATCTGAACAATTAATTCACATGTGGATGATGCAGATGTGCATATTTGGTCACAAACCATGCTACGACTGATTATTTTGGTACATTTCATTCATTTGGGAAAGTCAATGACCAGCTTTAGGAGTGACTGCCTCCACCGATATCTTTATTCCACAAGTCACTCAGTCAACTTAATGATTTATCATGCCAGATATTGTTTTGCAAATATCTATTACTTTTGATTTAAGCATCAAACAATATGGTGTCCAGGAGGCCAGCTGCTATTTCTGTGGAAACACTGGATTATATTTATGTCCCTGCAAAGCTTCCATCAGGTGTTTGTTTCTGAGAGCTATATGAAGATAACAGTGAAGCCTCCATACACTGAATATGCATTCAGTTAGACTATCACTGGCAAGTTTCCTTCAATCATTGCAGACATAAGGAACCACAAGGAAAGCTCGTACCATGGTACATCATAGAATCATAGAATGGTTAGGGTTAGAAGTGACCTCCAAAAGTCATCTAGCCCAAATCTCCTGCTGTGAGCAGGGACGTATTCCACTAGATCAGGTTGCACAAAGCCCTATAAAGCTTCACTTTGAGTATCTCCAAGAATGGGTTCTCAACCACCTTCCTGGGCAGCCTGTTCCAGTTTGTCTCGGTAAAGAACTTCCTCCTAATGCCCAGCCTAAATCTACTCTTCTCTGATTTTAAACCATTGNTTTTTTTTTTTAATATGCAAGGGCAGTTAAACAATGTGCTGTGTGCATTGATGGCTCCACAGAAAAGAGATAACAGAATTAAAAGCAATATTTAAAGAAAGCAAAAGGTAGAAAGAATTAATCACTCCTTATAGAGTTTAAGATTTTCCACATAAGGCATGTCATTAGATTCCGGGCTACTTCAAAGATTATTCAGCATCACTTGCAGCCAAAAGAGTTCTTTTAAATTTTTTTTTTTTCCAAATATGTTCACATCTTAATTCTTTAGAACTAGTCCATTCCTGTCACAACTAAGGACTTTGTCAGTTCCTGGTTATATCATGGTATGCAATAGTCACTTGGAAGTGTAAAACTGCAACTAAACATATTTTTGACTCTGTGAGATTCCTTGTACCTCACTCTCTAATATCAGCATAAGTCAAAGTTTTTTGCGCTTACACTGCTGTTGCATTGACAACATTTTCTTGTGGTAGTCTAAATATTTTTATTTCTGAAACTGTTACTACATTACTGGCTAAAGTTCTAAATTAAAAAAAAAAAAAAAAACAACTTTTGTAACACAAACTTTAGCTTCTCATCTTATCCAGTGCTAAACAACAGACCGGACTTTGGCAAGGAAAAAATTTCTGTCCTAGGCAAAGTTTTTAACTACTTTAATTAAAAGTGAAAATGGAGATATACCTTGAAATATACTTTCATCTGAGAGTTTCTTACTCTCTTGATTAGACTAGATCTTGTTATCTCCAATTATGTGCTTTTCTAGGCTTTTAAAATAGACTGTTCATGGGACTATGAGTGTTTAGCAGAAAGTAACTCAAAGACATTATTTTGACACAAGAGCTCTTTTCAGTGCTTTCATAGGTACTTTTGTAAGACATAATTTTAAAATTCTGTGTTGTCTTTGGACATCCAGTATTTGTATGGAAAACTTTTCAAGATATAAATAAATAAGTGCCTCTGGTGAAAGGTAAATAATTCCATATCTTGATATACTTGTTTCATATGGTGGATACAGTCCAGCTAGTGAATCATTTGTAGAACAATATTACAATTAATATAGTCCACAATTACCATAATTCACAATTACCATTTTTAACTAAGGTGGTTTTAAAAAAAATATCTTTACAGCTATAACCAAAACATTGATATTTACTATGAAATCTAGTTATGTTACATTACATCCCATTTTGTCTTGTCAGTCAATGCCTAATGCAGTGTTCGTCTAATTATACACATACGATGTAATTATATTGTAAGCAGAAATATCACAATGCTTTAGGCATGGGTAGACTAAAGAAACAATGCTCTACAGAATTGTGTACAATGATTCTTATCTAAACAAAGAACTGAAATGTCATATGAAGATGGAGCACAATAAAATGATTGATATGTCTTTTTATTTTTTTATATACCGGTTAATGCATCATATGCTAACTGACTTTACAATGCACTCAAACTAATTAAAAAACCAAAAAAAAGTGTCACAATGCTGGTTGAAGATACATATTTCTGTTACTGATTTAACCTGTTAAAATTGCACTATTGTTTTCAAGGAAATATTATAATGCTTCTTAGATGAGTGACTTGTATTCTTTTTAGAAGAAAAGATGAAGCAGAGACATCATCAGATCTAGGAAACACATGCATTAGCTATTATCAGTCACCTAGCTCATACTTGTCTCATTAATGTGGTTTCTGAAGAAGGTTAGACCTGTAGCAGATGTATTACTCGGGTGACAACAGGAACATCAGCAGTGATGCGTATCACTCACAGAAGTAAAACCTCTCTGCTTGGGCCATTGCTGCCCAATCAGGACACCATTACTGTGAATAAATTGTTACACTTATTCTCGTAAGTGTATATAAAAAAAGAATGGCCATTGGAACTACTTCCTTCAGATCTACAGAATTAACCTCCTCAAATGCAGACAAAGGAGGGATTTTGGAGAGAGACCATGAAAAATGTCAACATATTCTGTAAGTGGGTCATACCATATGGGAAGTAAGATAATGCTAGTGTATTTACAATGCATGACATAAGCAAAACAATCACGGTAGAATCCACATCCCCAAAACGTATCCAGTGCAGGCTGCAAAGCCTGATCAAAGTATCTAAATATCAGTAAACTTGGTGTCTAATCTACCATTGGGTGAATGGTATTCAGAACAAGCAGGAGGGCTGTACATCTGACTGAATGTCATTAGCTACTTCAGGGTGATTTTAAGAGCTTTCCAGAATCTTTTAACCTTCTGAAAGTTTTGGAATCATTACTGTTTCCACATATTACACAAGACTATTTAGAAATTTACATTTCATCAAAAGTTTAGTATAAGCATCTCAACTTTTAATCTTGATAAGCACAAACCAAAGTTTAAAGTGCTGATGACTTTCCTCTTCATTGTCCTTTTTTGCTAATCTCTTCTAACTTAATTTCCTACTTATTTTATATATTTTTGTCTTAAATTCAAAGAGTATGTCTGAGGTGAGAAACTGAATTCCTCTGTATGTGTTACAGTTGCCAGCTGATAGTGACTAGTGAAGGGAGATAATGCACTAGCAAAGTAACTTTAATCTCCAAGTTTAATGGACTTCACCCATCTACAAAGCACAATCAGACAGCTGTGATCCCTTATAACCCAGTCATACAGAGCTCTGAGAATCAGCTGGGGTGCAGTCCTTGCCCTCCACTCTCATTTATATTCACAGCTCTCTGTCTCTTTTGAGGGTATGTAGCATTTCTTGGAGATGCACCTTGGTGCACCTTAAGGCAATTCAGGCAGTGATTTTATCCCACTGAGCCATTGTAGCCGGTAATGTACACAAAATGTGGCTTACGTTAAAGTCATTCACTGAACATGTTGAAGTGCTGCTTTGAAAATGTATACTTGTATTTTCAAAGTGAGGTGAATTTCCATGGACAGGTGTATGGTGGTTTGAGGGTAATTGGAATATTTTAATGAAAGAAAGGAGATCACTAGTTGTAAAAATAAAATGTAACATTTAGAGAAGATCAATGAAGCCTTTCTCAGCTGTTATAACAATAACAAAAAAAACAACATTGTGTAGACTTTAGAATAATCAAAGAGTTAATCTAATTTCATTCTTACTTGACTGAAACTCACTTTTATTACGTTAGTTTTTTAAACTTGTAAATGGAAAAACTCAGTTAACTTCAAGTAGGCCTGTTTGGTAGGTTCAGAAATAAGCAGTATCTTTTAAGGTGTTCCAGAGAAAATGTGTTCAGAATATTTAAGTCTAAAATGAGTTACCTAAAAGTTATTCATTCACAAGTGAGATAAATTCTTGCCTGTCAAATTGTCGGGATCCCCTGTGTGATCGCTAGGGCCTCAAATATTTTTTTTTTCCTCAGTGAAAGTTCAATATTTTAATGTATCCAAACATAGTAGCATTTCTCTTGTCTTAAAATAAATTAATTGATTTTCCTTTCATCTTGCTTTCCACTTTTTCCAGACTAGTGTGGAGGAAAAAAAAACCAACATGATAAATTCAGGTTGGCTGACATAAACTGTTTTTAAATACAATTTCACAGTGCAAACTGGCTGCTACTTCCTTATAATAGATAATACACTTGTGAACGGTCTTTTTAATAAAATCCTATCGTTGGGAGTGACTTAAAATTGGCATGTAATTTATTATTTCAACCTAATTCAAGACTTGCTTAGCCCTTAAATGCTTGCCCACTTCTTAAGCTCTAATATGTGTAACAGACTTGTGTATGAACCCCAAACCTTTATTTCTTCTCCACTTTGATACTTGACCCAAATAGAATTAGCATGTGCAACCTAAACTTGCATTATTATGATAATATGAATCACCGTTTCCATCATATAAAATGTGGACTGAATTTGACACCAGCCCTTTGGACTTATGAGAGTTTGATGGAGCAGAGTTTAAATAGGAGCTTGGGAGTCAGCAGAACAGCAGAAACCTTTCATTTTCAAAGGAAAAAGAGATGATCAGGCCAGCAAGAGAGAAATAGCTTGATCATGAAGCTAGAACAGCAAAAGTGGTGTACAGAAACAGCAGGAGTGTAAGAGAAATGGAAAGACACAAAAAGCGTCAGACACTGATACTGTAGACTCTTCCTGTGTTTTTCTAATTGCTTTTTTTTTTTACTAATTGCACATATCAGGAATTCAGAATGCAAAAGAATTCAAGGTTACAGTCACTGCATAGCCAAGATTTTGTAAAATATTAATTTTTAACATTCCTGACTGGATGGCAAATAGCTTAAATATATTTGCTTTCACAAAGAAAGAGGAGGAGGAAACAAGTCCCCTATATCGTTTACATGCTTTATGCTAATTAGTTTAAAAACAGAATATATTTTCTGTTGTGTATTTTTGTTTTCTTTTTGTCTTTTCTGGGCTTGTTGGTAAAGTACTGTATTTCACAACATTTATTGTCCTACCTTTTTCAGCCTTTGACATCTCAGTGCAAGGAAGCAAGATGGAATTTTGAATAAGGAGGTGGGGCAAGAATTGGAAGACCTCTATATACTTTCTCCTGCTTAGATAAACAATTTCACAATTCTTTGTTCTCCCTATAGTGCTATTAGATCTCACAGAGAGTAAAATACTTTCAAGAATATATCTTTCATTCTATTCAATTAACATCTTTTTGGATAAAACTGTAAATTCTCCTATCCAGTCACACTGTCATGGTTGACATCTTTTTCTGAAAATCCATACATAATTTTTATTTTGAAATCTGTGCATTACTTCTCAAACCACACAAGATATGCTGGTTCTGAAAAATGCAGCTAATATTATCTTCTGTTTTGATGATATCTGATTCATGATGAGGAGCAACTATTGGAGGAGAGTTAAAACAATGAAATAGTCTGTCAAAGTAAAGCTGAAATACTCAGTCTTCTAAGTACAAAAGATTAAAGTATTCTGTGCTTGTACCTTGGATAAGACTATATTGCTCCTTGAGATAAAAGTTTTTATATTTACAAGTCTAAGATAGAATGAAATACTAAAGGACAATTCTATTATTATTGTTGTTGTTGTTGTTCCAAAAGAACCTTCGATTTTACTTTTTGTGGTAACAGAAAGCTGTTGTATATATAGAAAGCTAAAAAAAAAAAAAAAAAAGTTCTTGCATTCTGATAGTACTAACAGTGTCAATATTTATATTATTATGTTATAGTCCACGACTGACATGCTTTGATCCTGCTAAAGGGAGAATCTGGCTCAACGGGGTCAGAGAAGAATGTAATGGCATATGTATATTGTATAAATACAAATAAAATAGATCACAAGGTACTCAGAAAATGACAGCTACTTTAATTCTTAAAGGGTTTAGACTTTCAACCCCTTTAGAAATTATGAAATGAGGAATAACAAAAAAACAACCCCCCATTATTATCCAAGCAGAAGTGGTATAAGATCATTTATCTTGATGGATGTCACCTTAGAGCACATATTATCCCTATCTTTCAAAGTGTTTTTTCCTCCTTATTTCATCTCTGACATTCATTGTAAATTTAATGATCCACATACGATTTGCTGGTGTCTCAGTCTGGTGTTTTGAATCATGAAACTAGTGCTAAATTTATTGCACTGCAGTACCACTTAGTGAATCATTAAGCAGTACAGTGATTTTAATGATTTGGATCATACTGGACCTCATCACTGTATAATGAGGTTCCATTTAGTGTAAATTTTATGTAAAAATTCAATTTGCAAACCAACAACATGAAACTACAACATTTTTTCCTAGCCTGACATTGTATTTATTTATTGTGATTTCCACCAGTGTTTCACATGGGGAAAGAAAATACTACCTCATTACAAATATAATTTTTTATGGTCCTTGCACCGCTGAAAAATATGTACTTCCAGGCTGGTATTTTAGTAGAAATCTATTCTTAAACAGAAGTCTCAAGAGGGCTCAGGATATGGCTATCTGAGTATGCTGGATTAGATTGTTGTATTGTGGATTTGGCTAAACAATCAGAGAAGTGATCGTTCAAAGGGCTCCCAAATGCTTCTCTGCTGTCTAAGAGAATCCATCAACACAGACAGGAACAGTCATTGCCACCCAGTCAGTAGCATTGGATCTCCTCATTGCTGTTTCCATTACAAACTCCTTGTCAAACCAAAGGGTTTCCATGGTAAACATTTGTAACTTGTTTCTCTAAAGCACACTTAAGGAGCTGATTAGATAAAGGTTACCAACTCAGATACAGATGCACTACATTGAGCAGTTCTATACTAGAAAGTCTAATGAGCACAAAGGAGCTAGCGTTTTCAGAGTAGCTGGTAGTTCATACAGAAAGTTTTTAATTTTAGATTTTTTCTTTCCCTCAAAGCTGGCCTTAGAAATTTATTTTCATCAAACAAAAGCAAGCTAAAATATTCACAGGTAATAACTGGGTCATACTCCAACCCAAGCTCTTGGAGATATTAAACTATTATGGTTGGGCCAGAGTCCTAAAACAGAAGAACCTTCTTGAAAAGAACAATGATTTTTCACTTCTTCTGAAACAGAACACATGCACTTGAGGAACCTGAAATTGAGTTAATTAAGTTATTAAATAACAACATTATTTTAAAAGTGATTTTAAAATAATGGAGACATCTTTAAATTAACTGTTCTGTTAGTTCAACAGCATCACGGCAACTGAAACTCTTTGAGTACTTTAAAGGTGTCAAAGGCAAAAATGAGGTAAATATGATGAGACAAGGTGTTTTTTTTCCTCTGAAGGAAAAACTAAAGCAATGGCATGGAATAAATCAAATGCATATAACTGGCAAATAAGCCGAGTAAAGCAATGATCCTAAAAACATCTTCGAGAAATATTCATGTTACAAAACATCCTAGAATAGTGCAGACACTTTTCTTCAGGATTGCTCAAGTCACATAACCATTGCCAGGCACACAATGGAGAAACTTTCTGCTAAACAGGATCAATGGCTAAGAATTACATGATACTACTTACCTGCACATTTTTTAAATGGAGAGCAATATGACAGAGATAGAAGCTTCTCTCAGCCTTTTAAACTTTCTTTTTCACAGTTCAGCTATAGGCACAATGTTTTATGGGACCAGGAACATTCAGTAATCTGGTTTGAGAGACAGTAAATCCTGCAATATAGAGTTACATAGTTGCTGTGGAGATGGAAAGAAATGTAGAGGAAATGCAATATAAGATCTCCAGGAAACAATTTGACATATATCTTTTAAAAAATTTACAGTTGAATCCCCATTTGTTTGTAACAGTGCTGTAGCCACAGGACTGCTAGCTCGTCAAAGAAAAACCTGCCTTTAGCTATACAAGCAGTGCCCAATTCATTTTTTTTCTGCTGCATGTTTAGGAAATATCAAGACTTGCTTTCACCTGGCTGAAGGGATGTATACATGAACAGTCTCCACACAGATTCAGTAATACTCTCATGCACAGGCTTGTGAGAATGAGAGCCAAATAAGCTCAGTTTCTTATGGATTTATGTCTCACAGCTTATACCCTCTCTTACAGATGCTAGATTTCTAGCAGATGTTTCCTGCTCACAGAAAAGACATCTGCTTTCTGTGGATTCTCTGATGCCTAGCAATGTTTGAGCAGTGTTGCAATCTTTTCTTCAAATGAGTCTCTAACAAGGCATCTCTTTTCAACTTTTCAATCTACATTACACATTAACAGATCTGTAATCCATGAAATGTATACTTTGCAGCAAAATTTGGTCCAAACTAAGTAAAGGTAATGGGTATTAAAAGAAGAGTGGTTGAGGGAACTAGTCGAACTGATCTGGAGCAAGATAATATAAATTCAGTAGATTTTTTCCCTCCTTTGTAAATAAGTAATAGAATAATATAATTTGTAATGAAATAAAAATAGAGAGTTAGGTTAGCAGTTTATTCAAAAGCTGTCTTTTGTTAGGTGGAATACTTTAATATGCTCTTGCTGTGATAACAAAACTTCACAAGATTTTTTAAACATGCTGTACCAGCCCAGCTTAGTCAGACCATTCAAATGAACTGACCTGAAACTTTTCTTTAAAATGGGTGTGGCAGAACCACAAAAGGCTTTGAAATCTCTAAATGATGCTTTTATTATAGCACAAGACATAAATAAAAAAACTTTTTAAAGAGGGAAAAAAACCCAAAACCTTGTCTGCCAGGTAAGACAAAGCAAACTGCAAAGGCTGGCAAAGAAAACCCTAATATGCAACTCTACCTAATACACTCTGCTATTCCCAGATGCTTGTATTGGTTTCCTAATGAAAAAGGGTTCAGTGGATGAATAAAGGTTTATTCATCCGTTACTCTGCTTGGCTTAGAGACATTGACAAAACTCTGATCACTTAGAGACCCTTAAAATGTTAATAGAAGAGCCAAAGACAATTAAATGGAACAAGTCTTTCAGGAACCAGGTGGGCTATGAATAGTCTGCATAGGTAGCCATAAGCCTGCTGACATAACTTGTGATGGCCTACTGTAACACATGCAATCTGGAGGCAGAGAGCTCTCTAGGTCTACTTTCTAGGAAGATGTTTGAGTGTATGGGAGCTGACTGTGGGCACTACAGCAAGAGAAGAAGAAATTAAAGAAGGCATGGAAGACAATGGAAGGTGATGCAGTAGGAAATTAAATTATTTTGTGTGTTTAAAAAAAAAAAAAAATCATGTCCACAGCTGGCTATAAATACCCACAAGTCAATGAAAGCTGGTTCCTCTTATCCTGGTGTCTTGTCAAATTAACTTTACATAGTTATCAAACAAGTTATAGCCTACCTTTTGGAAAACAAGAACTACAGGATAGGGGCAGCATCAGTTATGTTATTGCACAGACTTTCTCAGGTCATTCTGGTTATCCAAGGCATCTGGACTATACAAGTAGTGTGACCCATACAAGTAGCATTCATAACAAATACTTTCACCAGTTCCTCAGCAAAGGTTAGATAACTGACAGGTTAGCATGACAGCTTTTTGTTCGTTTGCTGAGCAGTTCTCTTCTAGCTCATACAGAGTACACAGTTCATGCAGCACAGAGATTAGATATCTAACAGATATCAAATAAAGATTTAAAGTGGATAACATAACACTCTTCAGGAAAAAGAAAGTATTGTTGTAGCGTTTAGGCTGTGAGAAGGTAACGATGTTCAGAAATTAGACGTGCCACTGTTGTCAAAGGTTACTTGTGATTCTGGTCAACAGTGTAAAACATCTCAAAGATTAATGTGTGTTTCAGAATATTTAATGTAAAGCAGACACTTTAAAGGCAATTTAAATTACCCACCCCATAAATCAGCCTTTTTAAAACAATGTTGTCTGGAATCTATGAAAAACTTGTTTCTCTTACAAAGAGAAATAACTCTTCGTCATGTATAACCTTTACTTTAAGGGTAAGACTAAAGAGGAAAAGTTAAAAAAATGTAGTTTCTAAATGTGGAAATGGCATTATTTGGCTGTGACTTGCAAAAAAATAAGGACCCAAGCAAACTCTGAAAACAAACAAATTAAAAAAAGACAAACCTTTCCTCCTTACGTACAGAAGAATCCAAGGTTTGTCACAGATGAGCTGGAGGATGAATAGCATTTGAATACTTGAAAGTCTTTGTACTCTTTGATTTCAGACAGCTTTGTTTTGCCAATTGCATTTTCAATAAGCCAAGGACAAAACTAATAGACACAGTAAAACTGTTTTTTGGCATCTTACTCACAAAGTGACTAGATAAACTTGTATTTTTCTAAGGATTTATCCAGTCATTGGTTGTAATAACAAGTAATTCTTCTGCTCAAAATTTAAGTTTTATGCTGCTGATTTTTAATACATTGTGTAATGTTTTGCAACTCATTATCTGGGTCTATATAGCATGTATCAAGGCATTGTCATCTCCAACACCAGCTTATTATGTTTTATCATAATGTACTTGGCATGATAGTTTTAAAATTTGACAATTAATTGGTGTGTAATAAAAGTCTATATCATAAACACAAAGGAAACTTTCCCATGGGAAGAATTTCCATCTCTTTGGCCATTTGGTTTGTTTTTTTTTTTTTCAGGATTTTTCTCTCTTCTACACACATCACCCGAAACTTTACTTACAGTGCTACCACTTCCTAATGATCTTAATTTTAGTGTTTAGTAACAGCTAAACACATGAAAAACAGTAACAAGTGAAAATTTGTGTGGCAATCGCATGACAAATCTCACAAGAAAGCCTGAAGGAAAAATCTCACAATGAAAACCATCAGCCTAGCAATCAAGGAAGTTATTTGGTTAAAATAAGATTAATTGGAGGTCCTCTTTACAAGAACATGGGCTGCAAAAGAAAAGCAAACGTTATGTTGAGGTTGAAGACGAACTTCATGATTAAAAAAAACTCAGATTTTTCCATTCACAGACATTTGATTTTCACAGGACTTTCAGTGAAGGTATTTCCACTCCCTTCTTTCTCTTTTCATCCTCCATAACGTTAATGAACAATAACAATATAGACATTTACAGCGTAATTGTTGTTGATACATGTGGATGCATTTAGCAGATTATGTTGAAACAATGGTAATGGTAGAAAACTTCTGGAAATAGTCCAATTTTTATGAAAAACTCAAGGATCCTTAACTTAATAGACATTAAATAAATTGTTCCCAATACTCCTGCTAGTTATTTATTTTGATTTTTTTTTTTTAATTAAAAAACCTGGGGTACAAGATGATTTATTGCAAACTTCTGAAATTTATTGGTGGACCATTGTTGATCTTATCACTCAGATTTTTAAATATCTGATCAGGGATTTTTTCTGCTCCAACAGTTTTAATTTTGCAAACCACTGGACCTTAATGTGAGCTAATCTCTTTACCTATTTTGGGTGTGTGTGTGTGTGTGAAATCTAAGAAGGCTCTTTTTGTTTAAAATAATGAGTTTATGTGCATGCACAGCAACTACTGACATTTCATAAAGTTCATATTGCTGTTCTGTATATCTTAAATGTCTATATCAGGGCACCAAGAAAAAAAAAAAAAAAAAAAAAGTGAAAACAGATCTGAATGAAATGTGAGATTAATACAAGAGTGAGTCCACTTTAATAGCACAACTTTTGCTCTATAGCATTGCACTTTAAAGAGATTCAAATGTAATTGTTTTACATTTTCCTCCTCTTTTACACAATAATAAAGTCTGTGCTAGGGATATTATCCTATGGAAAGTAAATAGATTCTTTCTTGTAACATACAAAAACTATAGGAAGTGATGCATTAGGATGAAAGAGTAATATACAGCCAGGGAAACACAGAATGGTTTGGGTAAGGGTCCACCAAAGGCCATTTAGTCCAGCCCCCACCCCACAGTGAGCAGGGACATCCTCCATTATATTAGGTTGCCCAGAGCCCCGTGGAGTGTAACCTTGAATATCTCCAGGGATGGGGCCTCAACTACCTCCCCAGGCAACCTGTTCTCAGTGTTCCACTACACTCATGATAAAAAACTTCTTCATAACACCCAAGCTAAATCACCTCTTCTCCAGTTTAAAACCTTTGGTCCTTGTTCTGTCACTACAGGCCTTTGTACAGAGTCACTTTCCAGCCTTCTTGTAGGACCTCTTCATTAAAATAAAAAGACTGTAAGAGGACTCATGACTAAAAAGCTGTTTAAAAACACAAAAACGGGGTGGGGGGGGGGGATTTTTTAAAAAGGTAGAACTAACAAATTTGGAGTTATCAGAGAATCTCATGGTGGTGTTAATACATAGATACAAGGTATCAGACTGTGTCTGGAGTTTCTACTTAGCTCTGGCTTTAACATTGCTGTACCATGAATTTCTGAGAGACGCATCTGAGCCTTGCTCTTTGTCAGCTACAACATTACTTAGATGAGTTCACATTTTGGTACTTTGGACCATAAGGCACTATACTGGTGTCCATTAGCTTTGTTTAATACTGACTACTCAATCAGCACTTAATGAATAACTCAAATCTACCTAGTGGACATATGTAAGAATTTTGAAACTGAGTCCTGCAAATAGCAATAATAGTCACAAAAGTAGTAATGGGAAACTCAAGTCTGGATTTTAAGCTGCCATTCTCTTTCAAAGGATCCACAAATTTTGAAATCACACTTTGAAATTCTGTCTTCTAGTACTACTGATATATTTGAACTGAAAGGGGAAAGCTCAATTGTGTATAAATTTAACTAACTGACTTGAACTTTATCCATCTTCACAATTTTGTGAATCTCAGCTGCATTACTTTCAATCTTCTCTACAAATGGAAGAGCACAAGCCTTTCAAATCTTTCCCCATGTATCAGCTACTCAGTCTCCTAACTCTCTACACTCTCATAAGATCTATTATGTCCTTCTATGGAGAGGCCAGAACTACCCACAGTGCTCAAAATGTTGAGCCAACAGTCTTACACAGTAGGAAAATGAGACCTTGTGTTTTGCCCTTCCTTCTTTTCTTTGAGATGAAGGCTTCTATTTGGACTTCCTCTGTCCACCAAGCTGATGATTTCAAGGACTGACCTTTCCCACAGCTGTGACTTCCAGATCTGTGCTCAGCTTCATAAATACAATTTAGTTTGTTTTTTTTCCTAGATGGTTTACTAAATTTTCTATGCTTTTCCCTACTGATTTAGATTTTCATAGGTCACTCTGGACTTCCTTGTCATTGGTGTAACATTTTACTCTAAAGGGTATAATCTGCAAACAGTACTTGCTTGGTCTAGTCCCTTCTCTGGGTCACCGATGAAGGTGTTCAATAACACTAGTCCAACCAATTATCCATGTAGTATCTCAGTATGGATTTATCTCTCTTCTGCAAAGTGCCTATTAAGACCTGTCCTTTGCTATACTTCAACCAACTCTTATAAAGAAGTCTTTCTTCCCATCCTGTGCCATCTCAGTTTCTTTTAACAATGAAAAACCTTGTCAAAAAATGTCTGAATAAAGAAACCATTCCAGACCTCTTTAAGAACGTGGATTAATATTTAGTACAAGCAGGTATTGCAAATTCCAGTGGTTTAAGGAAGGGAGAGAGGGGGGACAATCTTTATCAAAAGCTGTAACCTTGGCAATTTTCCTAGAAGACCAAAACAGCAACAAAACATTTCTATCTTAAAAACAGTTGGCACAAATAAAAGAAATGCATGGAATTTCATACTTTTATTTGAAATGCACCATATGTCCTCTAATACCTATGCACAATAGGGTGCAAGTTTAATGACTTGCTTTCTTGTGCCCCTGTTGCAATTAGATATTAGAGGACATATGGCACAGTGAAGCCCTCGAAGTGAATTCTCTTGTTTTGCTGGTTTTTCTGCTACAGGCATAACATTACTTTTTTTGATGATATTGTTGAGAGAATTCATCCACGTGTTGATTTCTATCTTTGAAACCTGAAAGTCCTCTCAGATTACATATAGTTAAGAAATCTCCAAGCCAAATATGTAACTAGTATCAACAGGTCAATTATCAACTAAAAAAGTATAAGCAGTTTTAAGTATGATTTTAGACACCATAATGAATGTTGCATTTATTATGGTTCAAATTATAGTCTGTGTTCAGCAGTCATTGTTGAACCAGAGGTTTTCTTTTTCCCTTTGAAAGTCTCCTCCCCTTATATGCATCATAATCCCCAAGTGAGCATCCAGCCTCACATTTTTCTCTCTGATGTGTAATCCCCAGTTTCCTCAGTTTTCTCTCTCCTACCTAAGTCCTTGAGTTATGCCAACTCCTGTGGCCTAGCTCAGACATTTTTATTTTTTTACTATAGGAATCTGTTATTAGACACTGTCTTTTACAGAAACAACGCAATCTCTTTTTTTTTTTAATGTTTAATTTGCAGATATGGATAAAGTATTCAAAAACATGATAGAAAGAGACATTAAAATTATATAAATACACAAAAAAAGGATTTTCATAACTGAAGTCAGATTGTCCTGTACATGATCTTTACTGTTGTGATGTCATTCTTAACAAGTATATGAGAATTATTGCTAAGAAGGATGCAGAATAATCCAGGGTTCGAGGTGGGGGTTTTTTGTTTGTTTGTTTGTTTGTTTTTGGGTTTTTTTTGTTTTTTTTTGTTTTTTTAATGGTTGGTATCAGACCAGACAACCAATTGTTTTTCAGTTGCTGTTCTTCAGGCAAGATGAATTTGACATGTGTTTTAGAGGACATATGGTATCTCAGTAATTCATACTGCACCGACTTCCTAAATAGATTAAAACATTTCTTCTTGCATGACAAAAGCTGACACTCTCTTTCTGTGGCTGGTAATCTAGGGGACATTACCAACATACAGAAAAGAAAACTGCATCAGCATGTAGTATTTCACCAGTACACACAAGAGACACCAATTTTTCAAAGTGTCATGATTTTGTCATGAATCTTGTAATAGTTAGGGTTTTTGGGTTTTAGTTTTTGGGGTTTTTTGTGGTTTTGCTTGTTTGTTTGTTTGTTTGTTTTACCTAAAGTACTAGTTCTTGAAGAGTATAAATAAACTAGGATCTCACTTGGTGTGTATTTTATGCATGTGTCATTGTCTTTTCCAGGGGTGCTGAGAACATGTTCCTAATGCCTCTGAAAACTCAGTATGCAGAAAGGAAAGAAGAACTGCTGATTTTCTATTTCTGTTTTATCTCATACTGTTTACTGCAGCTTAATATATGTGGAAGGAATATTCAAAATCTTTTCACTTGGGGATTGGCATCACTGTGATGAAACAGAGTACTACAAGTCAATTGCATCTCAAAATTAAAAAGGAAGCATCACATTACTCCAGAATTATTGTAATGTATCAAAAATATCATGGGAAAAGTCATGCAAGAGCCAGCATGGAAACATGTGAAGTTTTGTCACTGCTTCATTTGATTTATGACACAGTTTTAATAGTGGCACTGATATTTGTACCCATTTAAAAAATATTTCTTTCAGAGTGAATTCTGCAGATAACTACCCTAAGGCATGTGGAAAGATTAAAACAGTTAAAACTCAATACAAATGTTGTACATTCAACATCAAATCTTGTGAGGTAGAAGTTGCAGAATTTTTAGGTCAATACTACATCATGTGACTAAAACAAGATTATGTCACTTAGAACTTCTTCAAGTCCCCATTGTTAGAAGTACTCCTGGTTGCTTGTCCCTGTCCCAGTGAGTGCCGGGAGTAGATCACAATGTAGCAAGCCTCCCAAATGAGCCATGAAGATTGATAAAATACAATCTCAAGTAGCTGCTGGCACCTCCCTGTCAAGCTTACTAATGAGTGGTGTGTTACTGCTGGAGTCAACTGTCACATTATCTCCAGGCTAATAAACGGATTCAGTGACAAACAATACACAAACGAAAACGAGCTGATAGAGGATCTTTCCTTTTAATTCCATCTCTGCATGTCCCTAGGACACAATCAAATTGTTGGCAGAGATGGTTTTCATGTTGTTGAAAGAAGTTTCTTATTGCTTGCTGGTTTATGCATTTATTTACTTTTCATTATAAGCCTGATAACTAAAAATAGTGTGACTCTTTGTTTAAAAGTTAATATGTAATATGTGAATATTAGTGAATATGTGAATATAAGTGAATATGTAATATTTGAGAAGGCCAGATATTTCCAAACCTATTTTTTATGCTTCCTGACATTTCCTGGTTGTAGTAATGAAGCAAGCATGACAAGTATTAGTAAAAAATAATTTTAGCTGAGATACTCCCTAAATTAGAAAAATGCCCAAATAAATGAACAAAAAACAATGATATAACAGAAAGGAAAAATTACCTACAAAAAGTGGGTCACAGAAAAATTAACTCCTGAAGATTAATACAAGATACTGCAAGTTCTCCTCCTGATCACCTTCTGATCAATGGATTTGTATAATGTCACGTATTAGAGAAAAGGAAATTTCTAAGCTGCTATTACTATCACTTGCAAATTCTACATCTCTGAGACTCAACTGTATTAAATTTTGAAGTTACTGTATCTGAGAAAACTGTTTCTTTGTGCATAGGTTGTACAATAAAGAAGCTCCAAGCTTATCATAATTTAAGTATGTAACTTTACAACTTAAAGAGATTTAAAAAAAGGGAATACAAATGAGGACTAATGAACAAAGCCAGTAAACACATGACATAAATCCATGAAGAGTGGAAACTATTTTCTCCTTGTGAACTAGACTCCAGTAGGAGTGAGATGATTGCTTTTTCAGTTATGCAGTCACTTGCCACACAACTGAGGGATGTTGTAACTCAGCTACTCTGTTTCAGGCTCTGGAAAAAAGCTGGTACTGCTCACAGGCTTTCCTTTGCATCTTGGATAATGTCCACACACAACTTGTCTCCTGCTTTCCCATGCCCTTCTTTCCTTTTTCTTATCAAACTCTCCTTCCTTTATCCACCTTTGTACATGCTCTTTCCAGCCTGCCTTTCTCTGGTTCTCGTTACCTTTCTTATGCTTTGATACAGAACACTTCTGACATTTGAAAATGTTGGTGCATTTGTTAAAGGATCAATATGACCTTCCATAACTTTAGATGTCAAATACAAGGTTAAAAGAGCAGCACTTTTTGTTACTTGTACCAGAAGTGGTCCTATATTTACTTAAGCACTAAAAATAATCCTGATATTGTACCCTTATATCCTGATAAATACCAATTCCCTTCCCATAGATGTATTTACAAATGCTGCTTTGGAGTACCTATCACATACAGTGCTGAACTGTATGAAGACATTTTAGAATTTACATTGAACAAGAGATAGATAAATGTTGGCTTCTTTAGTTTTGGTGTGGTTTGTTTTGGGGGTTTTTATTGTTTTGTTTTTGTTTTGTTGTGTTGGGTTTTTTTCCCCCATTCCATTTGAGACCTACTGTAGAGATTATTTTAGGAAACTAAGTTCTATCATTAAATTGTAATTTTCACAGATGATTTTTTAGGTGGAGTTTTTATATCCCCTTTCAGTTCACTTGGACTTTTAATACAATGCAAAAGAGGAACAGTAAGGGAGTTTACAGAAGATGTAAAGGAGATTTTGTTACTGAAATCTCTTTGTGTTTATCACAAGAAGAAAAGATTAATATAGAAAATAAATCAAATTCTTATGTCATGAAGGGTCTGCAGGAAACATTATGAGTCTGTGAATTCATATCTCACCAATTAGAGCAGAAATTAAAAATGCAATTTAAACTTACATCACAGTAAATTGTGAAAGTGACACTTCATAAACAATAGTTTTACCAGACTTTAATGCTTTAATGTATGCAATGCAGATCATGAACACTCAAGTGTACCCTCAAATGGCTCCCTCCCAAATCCAAGCCCTCTTCTCTACAAGAATCCGAGTGAACTGTATTTTAAAACTCAAATGGACTAACTAATGGAATAACGTGATATTTGAGCCATATGTGTAACAACATGGCACATATTCTATGTACTTGTACTCAATGTGCCAGGGGAAAATTCCTAAGGGCAGAGATTTACTCTTACAGTTTCTGCAGTTCTTCAGACACACTACCCTTTTAATACTTCTCCAAGGGTCTTGCATTTTATGTTATAATCACAAATATCCAGGGTAAAATGGGAGGGGTGGTGGGGGATGGGGAGGAAGGTGTTGTATAAGCCATCATATATTTGTTCATACTGACTACAGTAGATAACAAATTCTTACAGCAGAGAAAAGAAACTTAATCTACATGAATTTATACAGGGTTATATTTCCACATTCTTAGATGATGGAAGTTTAGGCTACTTATAAAGGTTACCTAGAGATTTGTGGACTTAAGAGAATTTGTCTAAGCTTACTTGCATTTCATCAGAGATATGTCAGTAGACAACTGTTACAAATCACAGAATCATAGAATCATAGAATGGTTTAGGTTGGAAGAGACCTCAAAGATCATCCAGTTCCAACCCCCCGCCATAGTCAGGGACACCTCCCACTAGAACAGGTTGCTCAAGACCTCATCCAGCCTGGCCTTGAACACATCCAGGGATGTCCTCATAGCAGAGGTGCTCCAGCCCTCTGATCTTCTTCCTGGCCCTCCTCTGGACTCTCTCCAGCAGTTCCATGTTTTTCTTGTGCTGGGGGCTCCAGAACTGCACACAGTACTCCAGGTGGGATCTGATGAGAGCAGAGTAAAGGGGGAGAATCACCTCCCTTGCCCTGCTGGCCATGCTTCTCTTGATGCAGCCCAGGACATGGTTGGCTGTCTGGGCCTATCTGCAAATCTCTGTCTGCAAGTCACCACTACCCATCTATGCTCAGGTAGGAATTTTTGAAAAAAAATTATTTCCTGACAACTATCATGTAAATGAGTGGTCTAGATCCTGCCAGCCACATGAGAAAAAAGGTTGCCACTATGAATCATTTTAGAACATTTGCTACCTGGAAAGCCTGATAGAACCTTGGGAAAGAAAAGGTCTTTTCTTGCCCTGAAAAAATGTCAAAAGTTGTAATTGGACATATTTTGGAAGAGTGAGAAACAGTTAACCTTGTTCTAGAAACAATCCCAGTACCTCAATTTTCAGCAGATTTTTTTCAGCAGATTCTCAGAAGAGAAAGTGTGCTACAGCACATAAATACTTATCTACATGTGAGCAGCAAACTAGCGCTTTGTACAGTTTCTGTCTGGAAAGCTTGCTTTTGTTTTATAAAAAACACACATGAAAGCCAGGCTGCTTCTGTAAGTATGATGCCACAACAAATAGTACTGCTGGCTATCTCTGCTTTGTTTTTATATCCTGCAGAGAGTGACATCTGTGTGCAAATTAACAACAGATTTGTGTAAGCTAGCTGTGAATGTAGTATTTGGGGGAAAACAAAACAAAACAAACAAACAACTCAGCCATAAAACCATATAAAACAATGTAATAATGAAGTAATTTAATTTAATTTCAAAACATTCATTAATTTCCAGTAATATACATAGATAATAAACCAAAGTATTAATTATTAACTTCAGGTTATATATTTTGATTTTTAGTGGCAAATGACACTCTTGTTTTGTCCTGCACACAATGTCTTCAGAGAAAAACTGCTGATGCTAAAATCCTAACACAGACAGAAATGCTGGGAGGGATTTTACTTTGGATTTGTTCTAATCTGGGCCACAAGACGAATATAAATTACCAGCTGGAGTTCATTTGATGGCTTCTAGATCACATTCTTTGTACTAGTTTCATCTGAAAGGGAATCCAGTTCATGCACTCTAAAATTGCATTGCTATACCAGCTGCAACATGGAAAGTGAGAACAATTTGTATATCAACATTGAAAGTGTACTGATTGAATTGAAACATTAATGCAGTCACATCCACTAAAATCAGGCAACTCAAAGCATTGTCTGTGCCTAGACCTGGCAAAAAAACTTTTCATCAAGAAAAAAAAGATTGTGAATGTATTCTCAAGAACGCTAGTAATATTTGTATTTTTTAAACTTCTGAAATGACAGTAATGCATGTTACTCGTGTAAGGGTCTCTAATCCAATTTTATATTAACATGAGATTGTAATTTATTAAATACATAAAATGTTCTTGGAGCAAGAGCTTTGAAATGAGCAGTCAGAACCAGACCTGGAAATGCTAGCAGTCCTTGCCTGCCAAAGTCTGAGGCACTAAAGTACTTCTCCAAAACTCTTAAGGGTTAGGCAGAAGGCAGATATGAGCAGAACCAGCAGAGTCAGGGTCTCAGGCTGAGCTGACTAGCTTTCTTATGTTTTCCTTTCAAAGTTTTCAAGCTTAAATTGGTCTTCATTTACTGCCCATGAACACCAGAGCTGTATGCAAGAATGTGCTAGATATGTGTCAGGCAAAACATGGCTCCCAAATCCAATAATCTGATCTTTACTGAGCCTCCTAGCCCAGTGTTTTAACTTTATACATTATCCTGAACTTTACTTACCTTTCCTGTTATGTTTCTTAACTATCTGATCCTGTTATTTTGCCCTTCATCATTAGTTGTGAAATAATGATTTAGATAGGAGTCTACTTTCTGTTTAAAATACTTGAGCCTTTGATAACTATTAAAGCACACACAGCAGCAGAGGGACGCTTTATTCACTATGTCCTGGTACAGCTATTAGTGGTACTCAAAGGACTGAAAATTACCATTTCGGATGTGTCCAGAGCAGTAAACTGGTAAACGAGCCTGCAGTTAGTGCTATGGATGGTTTGAATCAACAAGGGTGAAAAGATTTGGTTACTCTGTGTATTAGTGTTAATAGGAATAGATTATAGAGGAATATTTGTGATGTGACCTTCTGTGCACTAATTGAAATAGTATTCAGAGTCAGCAGTGGAGTAATCAAGTTAAACACTGAATCATAAATCATCATGAAAAGTGCTGTCACAACCTAGCCATTAATGCCCTGTATTGCTGGGCAGCCTTACGAAAATATCTGCTGTGCCGATCTTTAGGTTAATAGGAACAGAAATGGCATTTAAAGACTATTTGGATCAAATCTGCTCTAAGGTTGAAAGTGTTACTGTGTTAATTTACTGGTAATTTGAAGTGATGTAGTTAAGGTTAGAAGCAACACAGCTGAGCCCCATATAGCTAGACAAAAGGTGGTAAGAATTCATCTAATATTTATTTAATTGCTATAAAACAATACTGACACAACTCCAATATATATATCTATACCTTCCCTTTGCCCATCAGTCAGCATTTAGTGTGGAGGTCAAAACCAAAACACGTAAAAATTTAGCTTCATGGTATAGTTATGTTGCTAAAGTCGTTCAAGAACAGACTTCTATGTATTTTACACATAGATGCTAAGAGCTGATTTTACTGTTGTTACGAAACATGAAGGCCTTTTAACAAAGAGTTAGTATAAAACAGCACTTTACATTCTTTTTAGAATGTAGAGTTCTTTTACTCTTGTATTTTCAAGAGAAGAAATAAAGCTTACCCTCCAGAATCAGAGAAAAATGAAGTTTACGAAGGCAGTAAATTTCTTTAGAGCAATTTTTTTTTATTCAGGTTTCATCAAAATAATAAGCATAAGAAATATCACAGCTGGAATGATGTATACTTTTTCTAATAAAGACCTATGTCTCAACACTGGCAAAGCTTGTGCTAATTTGATTCGTTACTCATCAGATTACTTAGACAACTAGATGCATAATGTTGGGGGGGGCATCTATTTATCATGATTTGCTTCAAATATTGTTAATTAACATTAACATAAATTACACCAGGCATCTGGTACAAAGGAACTCATTTTAAACAATGAGCAAAGCCAGTCCTTTAAGAAACTTCACAGATACTCCAAGAGAGCATAAAAACATACATTCACATAAATATGTACCACATGCACTGATGACATATTAAAATCTACAAGCAACAATATTTTATACCAAACTATTGTTCAAGCAAGCCAACAACCACAGTTTTCTATAAAATCATTTCTATGTAATGTATCTATTCATAACAAACAACAAAGCACAGGGGAGAAAAAATAATTCTAAAAATGGTGTTCCCTATCTCCAGTTCTCTTTCCTGTATTTAGTTTCTACTGGCTTTGTTTAGTTTTTACTGGCTTGAGCCTGTGAAATTCTCTGCATTATTATCCATGCTGTAGTTTACTGCTGTAAATTAGATTAACACTATCCCAGAGTTTCCCTAAATAAACTGACAGCAATATTTAACCATAAAGTCCTAGGAGTTTGTCTTCTTAGTGATAAATTAAAGAAATTAATAAGACAGCAACAAATTAATAAAGACTTACAATGCATTTCTAAACACAAAAGGACTGGAAACTATTGATAAATAGAACTGCCATAAAATCTATCTGAGTTTGCAAGGACCTGCTTTGTGTGCAGCTCAAGGAAATTTTCATAACTGATTCATTTCTGAAATGTTGAATGGTGCTAGAATTTTTAAAAATTTTTTTTCCCCAATATTTGCTTTTCAAGTTCAAACCCTAGACACCATAAAATAATAGCTATATGTAGTATGAAATTTGCTTCGTGTAACTTTAGGTAACTGTCCATGGATCTGACCTAAGCTCTGTTTGTTAGTGGCGAGAAACAATCACTTTGAGGAAAAGATTCACTTACTTTAGGACTGACATAACTGCCCTATTGAAGTGATTAAGTCTATTACAGATGGTCACGTAGGCTAGATTTGCCCATCCTATCCTGAATCTGTGACCCAGGACACAAATTCAGACCCTGATTGCATTGCTTCAGCATAGAAACCCAGTATTATTTGAGGCAAGATACTCCAAATATCTGCCTCTATGTGGGCCATGAGGTTTGATGCAGATGTGATGATCTGCATGAATGGTGCCTGGAGGTGGAGGAGATACTACAGGGCATCTTGCATGATGTTCAGCTCTTCTGAGTACGAAAGCTAGGTTATATACTGGTTCACAAGTCAAAGATCAATCTTAAATTGCCCAAAATTAAAAGCTTTTTTTCTTTTTTTTTTTTCTTTTTTTTTTTCTTTTTTCTATTCTTTCAAAGGTTTTATCACCTGGTCACATGATGTGAAAAAAGTGAATGTTTATGTTTTGCATCATTTAATGTGAAATCTTCCAGAATTTGACTTTAAAGTGTTTAAGAAATTTTCCAGAGCATCATCTAAAAAGCCAAACAGCTGTTCCCAATCTGTATACATTGTAAGCCAAAATAAAATTTAGGAGGAAGAGCTTCTTCTCTCATAAGAAAAAAAATAATTTCAACACACTAGCTGGATCTGAAAATTCTTCTTGGTATTTTCAACATTTATTCATTTAGTAGCATTAGAATTTATTTCAATAATAAATTACTGTACTTTGTGTTAACAGCTCTGGTGTGTGATGAGAAAGTGTACTGGTTCAAACTAATTGGAGGATTTGAATAAGAAATTGGACCACAGGCTGAGAAAGGAAAACACTGATGATGCTACTTCACTCAGGGTTACTGAGAAATAATTTTAAAAAATGTTTAAGAGTTGTAACCCAGATATAGATAATCAGACCACTTTGGGCTGTGGCTGCTGCTGCATGGCTCTCTCTCTCTCTCTCTCCCTGCTTTTCTTAGCTGGATCTGAAGAATTTCACTAACTTATTTCCTGCTGCTAATCCCCCTGGCTGATCTACCTCACCTATCTGCTGCATAAGACAGATGGTGAGATAAGACTGGGGAGGGGAGAAGGTGGTAGGGTGGTTGGAAATCCCTCTTGAGGGTTTCTGATCTCTGGGAAGGGTGTGGTGTTTCTGTATTACCTTTTTACTGTCTATATCTGTAAATATCTGTAATATATTGTGANACTGCAGAAGTACCACAGAAACCATGTTTGGAACAATTTTACAGGTCCCAGGTACAGCCCACCCCTTCAACTCAAAAGTCAGCTCAACTGGCATGTCAAACAGAACAGAATTACCGCAACATAAACTTCAGGTAAACTGTCTGCTGTAGTCTTGTCTGGCCTTAATGTTATTCTGCAAGAATATTTTTGTTTCAGGATATCTTTCTTTCCACCCAGAAAGCACTTTCTAGACCACTTACCCTCTGGGTGATCCTAACAAACTATACCTGATATAATATAATCTGATTTTTTTTTTTTTAGAACTTTAAGTAACAGGACATTCTAAGCTATTTATTTCACAGAGGTTTATAAAAAAATACAATTTATTGCCTTTTCTGGGTATGTTCATGGTTTAGCTGTTATTGCCAAATTCAGCCTCAGTATAAAAGGGTATAATTCTATTGAAGTCAGTGGTGGTATATCAGTGCTGTACTTTCCCTAGCTGGACAATGAAGCTGTAAATAACCAAATACATCAAAAGTAAAAATTGATTACTCTATTTTATAGTCTCTTAGAGTGAATAAGTTTATGATTTAAAGCCTTGTCGCAATAAAACCATGCTGGGAGGAAATCAGAGAGAGAATGCAACATTATGGGCCAAATCTAGTTTTCAGCAAGAACAATTACATTAACTTTTGCAGAATTTTGCTAATTTCAGAGCTTATGTTGCTTTAAAAACAAAAGGAAAATGTACTACCTATTTGCTTTCTTGTTTGCTTGTGAAATGGTATTCTGTGTATTCAATGGTATTTAGTGTGTGCTTTAAATATTAACTTCATTTTGATTCAAAATTGTTTAACAAAATGTACAAAACATAAGAATAAACAACATATTTCACATATTCTGAGTACTCGTAACAATCAGTAGATTAGATGCTGCCATCTGCTATTGACATTTGTAATCCTTAAGTGCCCATGGTGTTTTTTTATTGTTTAATTGTGATATTTGATGGATATTGGGTTTACTACTGTTCTTTCATTCTGACCATGTAATCTTTTCATTTATTCATTAGTGTGTTTATTGCATTTAATAATACTCTTTTGTTTTTTTGGTATGTGTTTGCTTACTGCTCCATTGCCTGCATGACCTGTAACACCAGATAGATTCAGCAGAGCAAGAGCCCATGACTGGTCTCAAAATGTTTGAAAATTGCCCTAAATTATTCATACAGTTCTAACTGGAAATCATTCTTACATATTTATGCACACACACAAGTGTGTATGTTTCTATACATACACAAAACCAGAATAAATAAAAAGTCAATGCAATATAGATTACACGGCGTAGCTCAATGTTCTGCTGTGCTATAATCTTGTGTAAATCCAGCTCGCACAAATTTAGCAGGTGCTTTTAAATTTATATATATGAATGTAAATCATGTATTATTATGCATACACAAATTACATTTTCACACAGTGTGTAGTTTACCTCATTTGATGCTGAAAAATATGTCCTTTCATTCTAGGTAATGATAAAGTAAAAGAGGGAACATTCATATATGTTAATGTAAACTGTTAAAGCAGACTTCCTTTTTTTTTAAGGTATGAATTAAAAATCTACTCTAGTGACCCTGTCTTGCACAGCATAATTCCCTAAAACTTCTAAGTCACTCAATGATAAGAGGCTGATCTAAATGCTTCCACTGCATTAATCAAATACCAGGTCTAATTAAAAGAGCCATGCACAAAGCTTTTTCAAAATGTTGCTCAGGTATTGCAATAATTTCTGATCACCCAAGCCTGGAAGACAAATAATTAGAGCTGCCAGAGCATTCTGATGAGTGATGTCAGCATCTCCAAGTGACCTTCCCTTCACTAATTAATTTTCATCTTAAGAAAAGAGACCCTGTTGTTGCACATTATTAATTGAGTTCACTAAAAGATGCGCCTGATTAATTTTTGTTGATAATACTTGTCATTCTATGCAGCGGCTGTAATCATTCTATTGGGTTTTATTTTTTTAAGTTGATCTAGGTCTTTTACAATGTGACTGATACAGTATCTTCCATACAGAATACTGCGCATAAGGGCACAATCTATAATGTGAGTACAAAGCTTTCATTGCTGCTGATATTTTAGGTCAAGTGGAACTTTGATGCCTGGTTTTCTAACTTATTTTCAGTGAAGCTGATAGAATTTTTTTTCCTGCTACCTCCTGGGACCTCCTTCAGTTTCTCAGCTTAAGGGACTCTTACATTTTTTTCCCCGCATACTCCCTAACTTTTACCTGTCTTTGATAGTCCTCCCAGACAAAGAATAATGTGTGGCTGGCTCCAGAAATATACCCAGGAACCCGAAGACTGATAGGTGTTCCAGGATAAAAGCCATGGTCTTAAGGATGACTTTTAATGGAACCAGAGCACATGGCCAAGCTTTATTTGAAAAGAATCATCAAAATTACAAACTTGATCTGTCCCAAGCAGAGATCTCCCAAGCAATGGTCACACCTGCTTTGTGAGAAAGCAGGGTCATGGACTTCAGTATGAGCATAGTCACTGTGGGATTTTTGTTATAGGGTGGGAAGTGGGGAGATGTGTATGGCCACATAGATAGAAATCATAAGGAAACATCAAAGCTAGTTTAATTTGTTATTTGAGATGCGGCTATAGAATCACCAAAAAAACTGAATATCAAACTATGGATGCATAACTGTAACTTCCATTTCCTTACCTCAGTGGCATTGACTGCTCTAACTTTTCAATCTCTCAAAACTCTCCTCTGAAATTCCTCTAGTTTGTGTTGTTAAGTGTTTCTAGGACAGAGAGAAATAAGCACAAGGAAAAATTACAAATCACAAGTTTCATTTCATTCATACGTCATAGGTTCATATAATTTTGTATAGCACAGTCCTATGCAGTTCTGTAGATAAAGAGACCCATGCACTTGAACATGTTGGGGATCTTAAGTGCTCACGAATCCAGTGTATATAATGAACACTGCTGATCACAATAATGTGCAATAATATGCAATACATTACCAAGGATTTTTCAGGAGGTGAAAACAATTTACTGGTAAATGATCTTAAAATGTATAGGCAATGTAAGCCATGAAACTATACATATTTTTTCCTACTTTGAGAAGTATTTTAATCATGTTTTAATCAAGATAGCTGTGATTACCAATTTATCAAATATCAATTTAACAACAAAGATTATGGAAATTTTCCCCAAGCTAGTGCACACAAAATATGATTAAAAGAGTTCTTCAGAGCACTGTGATGAAAATGTGAATAACTCTATTCCGTTATGTTCTAGTACATGAAGGGATCAACATATTGCAAAACCAGTAGGCTATCTAGATAGGAAGTGGAGGGGTGGGGGGGGGGAAGGCAGAAGGAGTTATAAATTGCAGTAAAAATAATTATCTTCCAACATATTTGAAGGTGTCTTTTCTTATACATTCAAGACTGGACTGCATTTTTTTGCACCTCAGACTGAGATGAAAGCAACACTGTATCTTTACTTTGCAAATATTCTTTACTGAGCACTATGGTTGCAAAGTTTGATTGATAGGTAGGTAAAAAAAAGCTATCTGAATGTGGGGAAATGTTTATTACCTTGGAAAATTTCAAGTCTCTAAGTGTGTGCTTAAAAATTAATACTCAATTGTAAATCTGTTATTGGACTTTCTAAAATCTTCTCCAGAAAGGAATGTTGGTTTCTGCATTTTTCTTTTCTTCCCTGCAAAAGAATTATTCCTACAGCTGCGATAGCATCTTTGATTTTTCATTAAAGAAGATATTGATACATAAGCAAAGACATTAGCAGAGATCTATTGGCATCATCTCATTTCCTTTGTTTTGTCTTTCTGTGGTTAGACACACAAACGCAGATCATAAACATCAGATCCCTTTTGCTACATCAAGTCGCTTTTCATTTATTCAGGTTTCCTTTGATACCTTCTTCAAACAGATTCACAAAACACTTAAAACACAAACAAACATCTTAACACAACTAAGCTATTTGCCCCACGACCTGGAAGGAAGATGTAGTAAAAATGTCTTGTCATTTGTATTCTTTAAAGACTTTAGACACTGTCAGAACAAGGATGGGGTCAAAGGCAGAAAAGATAACTTTACAGAGAAGATTTTAAATATCCTTAAGCTAGTACAATTAATTACATTATATATTAAATACTTCACTGCTATTTTAAAATGTCCAATACTTAAAGAAAAGATATTTTTTAAAAAAATATGTGTCGTTGCATACATATCTGGTGGTATGATCACCAGAAGGAAGTAGTGGGTTCAAGTGTTCCCAGACTTCTCCTCAAGTGAACATATGTGCCAGCACATTCACTCTAGATTACTCAACAACCTGTAGAAAACAAAATATCTCCTCGAGCATCAATAAGAGGCAGTTCTCCCCCTGCTAAAAGTACTGAGGATGTATGAAACAAAGAATGAATCTGGTAAAATACAACAAGCAATAAATTTACCTAGGTTTTAGAACTTGCTTCCCCTCTGTTCCAATGCCTTTAGGCCAATGCTAACATTACAGTTTTGCCAAACTAAATCCAAGCTGCTGCAGGAAAAACTGTGGTTTCCTCTTCTTTCTTCTTCTTCCCCCAGATAACCAAGTGGCTCTTAAAAAGCCACTGTCCTTTCAGCTTGCTAAACATATCCACTCTGCTGATATAGCCATTTAACTTGACTCAAATGAAAAGGGAGAAGGCTATGGCACAGTCAGGGCCAAGGAAGGAAGACTGACCCTTTCAGAGTCAGCTTGACATTGTTTAAACTTATTCACATCCTCAGTTTTATGGACTCCCCATCTAAATATCACTGAAAGATGTTTCTTAGACAGTCAATCTGCACTCGCTTTTCCCCTTGGACGCCTTATCTGGATAATTTCCAACTCCACTTCTAGCTCAAAGAAAACTAGTTGCCTGGTTTTATGTAAAGAGATATCTGGGGTGGAAATTGGCTGCCAGCTGTCGCAGCCTCAATTAGGTACCCAAGCCTCTCAGTACAGTCAGTGAAAGACAAGGCTTTGTTTTCCTTAAACAAAGGCACTCAGAAACACCATAAACAAGGCAACTGCTTGGGACTGGCAGATATGGCATAGGACCTATGCATAACTCATACATTTATGGAGAGACAGCTTGTCAAAGATTTTGAGGTGTCTCATAAGGCATTAGATGTCACTGTAGAGGCAATTGACTGTAGTGGTAGTTTGGATGGTTACAATAGGAATTCAGACACCTAACTCCTCTCTGACTGCATTTAGCTGTCAGGTTGTGAGTGGAATTCTGTGCCTCTTTGCCGGTTCCAAACTAGCAACTTTGTCTATACTTTTTTTTTTTTTTTACTGCAGACTCGCTTTCTATGTTATCTTTCCTAATCAAAATATCAGGCTAACGTAATGTAAGCAAGCCATAAAATACTGCCACCATTTAGCTCCACGTATATATTTCACACCTCTAGAACTTTTTAGTACAGACCTCTTATGTGTTACTGCTATTTCTGCTTTGCAGTCTCTCGATATCTTAGCTACAGTACTACTTCTGGCTTCTGTCATCAAACCAAAGTCCAAGTATTAGTTACTTTTGGTTTCTACAACTGTTATCTATAGTTGAAAGAATTTTGGCAGATACTATCTATGATCTATATTCTGTGATCTATCTCTGATCATTTCATTTTGATAACCAAAGTGACCTATAAGGAATTTACCCAGGTAGCCCAGTAAATTGATCTTCCCTCCCTGTTCCTCTGGTGTCACTTAATTCCCCCAGAATTAAAGCTGGAGGCTTAAAGAAGAACAACCTCATTCGTTTGCAGACACCATTGTTGTGGTGGCAGGCCAAAACAGGCCCAATATGCGTCCTGGCATGTCCAGGCACAGCCCTCTGCTCTTCCTTCCCCTTCCAGAGTGGAGAGAAGCAGGAAAGAGGACAATGGGGATAGGAGTCATGGAGTCTAAGGACCTAACTTGTTTAGACTCATTTTGCTCCTGTTTACATCTTGCAATAAACCCAGATTTGGTTAAAGCAAAGCCATGGCTTCAGCTAATGTGGTAAGTGCAACAAAGTGCCATTCAAATCAGTTAATAGATCTGCTTATCTCAGTTGCCATTGGACCAATTGAAACACAGGCAACTGATAAAAATAGGCCAAAGTTGTAAACAACTTGCCTTGTTTAATATCCAGCCTCGATGCTTCAAGCTATGCCTGGATGCTTGAAGCTATGTTTCCCGTAAACTTTGCTGTGCTTCAGTTTACCAGGGAAAAGTGCAAGAGCACACGCTGTAAGCAAGCAGCCTTTTCCAAAAGCTGCTGAAAACCACAGCCAGCCTTAGCATGAACAACCCCACCAGCAGGTAACAACAGCCTAGACCATGCAGAAGGAGTAAGACCCCGAGTGTCCCCGAGTAAGCTGCATTACTGCCACTCACGGCTGACCTCACCACAGTTTGCACTGAGAGAGCAAGCAGGTTGCTGCCAGGCAGCAAGACACCATGCTTGCCTGCACACCTAGGAAACATCTGTGCTGCACCCAGAGCCCCCAGAAGGACACTGTCTGCCTGAGAACAGACCAAGATCCGGTCAGAGGTCCTTGCAAGCCCCAAACACCATGCAAGAGTCCTGGGGAAACTCTAAGAGCTTTCACCAGTTACCATACCAAAGACAGTATCCCTCCAAATGTTTTGGGTACTGTTAAGCACAACCCCAGTGAATTCTAGAGAATTCAAGTCATGAGTAAATTGACCTCATTTCTTTAAAGCCTCTTTGCAATTAAAGTTCTTTGTTTTTCTGTTCTTACTTGTAAATTTCTGCTTTAGCAGAAAGGAGCTTCTTGAGTTTCCGTAAAAGGCAAGCAGCATATTCCACCACAGGAATCTCCAAAGTTTACTGTTTGCCTTTTGCTAGTTTTGTTAAGTTGTTTTAAATTATTTGGTATAGCCCTATACACTGCACATATCCTGTACTCTCTTTGCACAACCAAACACAAAATACATAGTAAATAATTTTTTAAATAAATAAATAAATATTTAATAGTTTTATATGAAGCTTATCATAATTCATATTTCATAACAATCACATTAGTTGTTCATCTGAGATGTACACTTTCTTACTCCCATACAAAGTGCCATGAGTTAGCTGAACCCACTGCACCTTGGCCTTACTCCTTTCTGAGAGCAACCCGGAACCCAGTCATACAGTTCCACTTGTATCAAATGACAGGAAAAAAAAACACCTCATCTTTGCAGAACACTGAAAGGCCTGACAAAGTTTAATCGCTCCTACTGTGTTTTGCCAGTAAATTTAGAATCTCGTAATATGGGCAGTTTCCATTTCAGTATCCAAAAGAACTGATCTGATCTGCATGTCAGCATGAGTCCTCACTACATAGACTTCTAAATGTTTGGAGCCACCAGTAGTTTCAACCAAATACTATCTGACCAGCTCCTCAAGTCTATATTTAGGTGGAAAACAATTAATATTAGTGCCTGCATTCAGGATAAGTTTATGAGAGGAAATTCTCTTCATTAAACACTGGTGATCACATATTTGAGACAGTTGTAAGGACTGCTCCAAATGCAAGAAAACCAAGTCCTATGTTGCTGGATCCCACATTGCCCAGCTAAGAACTACATGTCTGTAGAAGTCTGCCTTCACAAAGTTTCTCTTGACTTCAACAAAGGAGACATTTAACGCCACATCTCAGATGCCATATTTCTACAGTCCCTCTGGCTGTGGTGGGATGATCTTCAGATGGGTAAAATCCAATAGAGTTTGGCTTACTGGTGATGGTTTTTGTTTTGATGATGAGCTGATGCTCATCATACACTGACTATCACAAGTAGGTGTCAAGTGATGACTTTTACCTTTAACTTACCTGAGCTGATTGAGACTATGAGCTATGGATAAGAGCCTTTTCTGTTATTTGCAGATCCCCTGAGTCTTGCAGTGTTTCAAATAGCCTCCAACATTAGCACTAGGCCAATGACACACAATGATACATTTTTATCGCTATTGTAGAGTTTTCCAATTTAAAGTATTCTCAGTCATCTTCATGTTTAACTTGATGCCAGCTACACATGTACGTACAGTATAAGTGTAATTGTTTTGGATGATATAAGCTTCCATCAGAAAGAAGATAAGCTAAAACTACCAAATGCATTTTCATCAGTGACCTCCTATTAGGCTCAAGAGTCACTGGGTTAAATGTCAATGATCTGATATCTACCCTGTTTCAAAGTAATCTCTGTATTCACAAAATACCTACTATTAAACTAAGTAGAAATCAGAGCAACTGTTTTCCAATTTATGAGATTTATATAGCCACTTAAAGAAATTTTTCTTGTGAAACCACTGATAGTATCATCTCAATAGTAAAGTGGATGGTTCGAATCAAATTTCCTCCAGGATAGGCACAAGTTTTGTGCGTCAGCAGGAACTTTCAGAACATGCTGGTTTATAGAAATAGTTACAGGCATATTTAATCTGTATTTTTTAAAATCATTATTCAAATCTCCTGACAAGGTTTTAGGTAACCTTTGGGGAGGTCAAAGGAAAATGAACACCAACACACCACCCCACAACACACATGCACACACACACACACAAAATCACCCCAAAACCCAAACCCACAAAACATTAGCTAATGTGATTCCAGCAGAATTGAGGAAGGACTTTGTAACCTTGCAGTCCAGTTATTTTTTTTTTTCCCGATCTATTCTTACAAGGTCCTGAAGATAAAAAAGAAGGGCAGACCTCCCGGCAGACTGTAAAGTAGTTTCACTGGCCAGCTGATGATTCCCGTTCCATCAGAACTGGTTCCCTTCTTCCTGCTGATCACCACCGTGCAACTATGAGACTCCTGCTGCTCATCATGTCTACCCTCCTATTTAGAAACAGAAAAAAGTGCCCTGCCAGTGGCCTTTTGAATCTGTCTTTGCTTGCCTTCTAGTTGTGGTATGTGTAGTGGTCTTTGTGACCCTTACTCCTTTTTTTGTTTCCCTTTGCCTCGCTCTCAGAGATGTTACGAGAAATAGCACAACGTGTCTGACATCATGAACTGCCCCTGCTCCTATACTTCTAAAAATCACATTATCAGGTCAACAATTACTCTGCTGGCCTCTCTTTTGCTCCCTGGGATACAGATCCATTTGAATTTCTTGCATTGAGGAGCTTGCTATTACTTGCTTTCTAGAGTCCATCATATGCAAAACTCTTCCTACTCTCACCCTGGGAGATATTAATCTTGCTTCCCAGAGTAAGAGGGTTCACCCATTACTATATAATATAGTCCCTCTCCTGAGCACAATATAGAAACATTTCCAACATTTCTTTTAAAGCTAATAAAGAAAATATGTTAGAGCAGACATATTAGAACACTCAATAGCAATCTCATTACAATCTCAGAGTGGAGATAGAAGAGGACGGTAGGGAGAAAGAATATTAAAACCCCTGGATATTAAATAGGAAGGGGTCTGGACAAGCCCCTTGTGCTGTAGGATGCTTTGTCACTCATTATGTCCTAATCATAGGCAAGAGGAACACACTCTTCTACACAAAATGGGGTTACAGCCACGAGCAGACAATGACTTTAATTAGCTAAAGTTCAAACTTTTTAACTGTATAGTAAGAAAAGGATTCTTTATGATATAAAATCATATCTACTTCTACATCATTTTTCCTTCTATGCAGCACCCAGGTTGCTCACAGTGTTTGGGTTTTTTCCCAGTTTCATTTTCCAATTGATTTCCATTTGTTTCATTTTTCTCTTGATATATCAGAAATCATCAATCACATAATTAAAATGGAGCTGTGAAATCATGATTAATTACTGTATAGAGCAAAGGAATGTGAACTCTCCACAACAATTGTGTTCTGTGAAAGGCTGAATACCTCTCCAAGAAACCAGTGTAACTGGTTACTCCAGCTTCACTCATTTGGGAGGCAGTGTTTAGAAGGTTACTTTTCTTATGATAAATTTTAAATCAGAGTTGCAAAAAGAAATCATCAAAGCTCAGGAAATGAATAATAAAAAAAAAAGTCATTGTTTCTTTTGCTATCCGTATTTTAATGACTGTCTTATTACACAATATATTTCAATGAGAAAAACTGACACCTTTGGTCTGCAAGATGGACATGCTCCACAAATAAAACAGCTGTTCTGTGTTTCCTGCTAGCTTCATATTTCAGAATGCAGTCCCATGCTTCATTTACGGAGCAACATCTAAGACCCACCTCAAAAATAAGTAGTTTTTCCCTCGGTAGGATTTGGTTTATGACACATTAAAAAGTGTCAGAAAACCTCACAAAAATTAGTGGGTTCAGGCATGCTTACAATTCTTTAAGGGACATGAATGCAACCTGCATTTTTAATTGCTTGATCAAACACAGAGCCTGCTTTATTTCAGATGGTCATTTTCTGGCAAGTTCAAGGAAGAGACTTCTTTCACAATGCTGTGATTGTGTTCTTCATGTCTGCACATTTTTTGTGCAGTCAAATGTACAGCAGAACTTACAGTCTTCCCCAGATACTGCACATATTTACTGTAACGGATGTAGAATTTTCAGTAAATGAGAGAACTGTGTTAAAAATTCAAAGCATGAACAAGAATACATTTTGAAGATCCTAAAAAGTCACAAAACATGGCTTATACATTTCCAAATGCCAATTCCTATTAATCACTTTTTGGCATATGACATCAGTCCACAGAGAGTGTAAACTGCATTTTAGGCAATATATTACAGCATTATACTATAATATAAACTTAAAAAAAAGTAGCTGCCTGGGTTTTTAAAAATGCCTGAACTGTTTCTGCTCTGACATACCAAGCAAAATTGCTTCTGATCAAAGGACACTCCAGCAAATTAAAATCTGGTAGAATAATAAACTTTAAGTTTTGACTTAGATTTGGACAAAGTTGAAACATGGAAACAATGGGATTTCCAAGAGTGAAACATAGATCTAATGATGATCATAAATAACAACTTTATCCAAAGAAAAGTAGAAGCTTCTGTAAGGTATTTAATCTCCACAGAAGTATGTGAAAATGTTCTCTGAACACACTAACAAAGTTAATTCAGATGCATAGAATCAGTTATATTAAAGTACAAAATCTCCATAACTGAACTAAGTGGCAAAGTCAGGACATAATGAATTATGCCTCATCCTACAGTCCACAGTGTTACATTAATTAGCATTTTCAGTCCACTGCCCATGGCTATGCTGTTAATTTTACAGGTTTTTGAGTAACTCCTCTGCATAAGTTGTGGATGGTAATGTATCTTCTGGAGAGACACACAGTTAAAAATGCTTTTGTAGTCCAGGCTTTACAGGAGAACTCAGCAACGCCATATCAGAAGACATTATCTTTTTCTTTTAAAAATACTTGAAACCAAAATCACAGAACTAAAAGCACTGCAGCTTCACCAAAGAAAACACTGGTGTTTAGATCCCTGTTAAGACACTTTTGTAACTTGGAGAAGCAAAAGAAGCACTAATTTCAAACATGCTCTGAATTTCTGAGGCTTAAAGTGATGGTGATAAGAAAGAGAAACCAGAGAAAGGGTTGACACATTAACAGACAATACAAAATATGTAACTGAATTAACTTTCTCAGTTACAGTCACTAGAACCACTCTTTTAAACTCAACTTACATTTACTACATAAAACATTTCTGTTCAAACTCACATATTTATCTGTGTATCAGATAACCATACAATCACTGTAGCTGACTGCTGTCCAGAGTAGTTTTATCAAGTCTTAAGTCAACAATTTGGAAATGGCATTTCATGTAGTCATCATTTTCTGCTCCAGACAATTTCATTAAGCTTCAAGGGTCTTACATACTGGATCCATTTTATATTTGGATTTTATCTATTGCACAAACGCCATTAGGTAGATTTGTTACTTGCATTTTTCATTGTTTGAACAATTAAATATACTCCAAAATAAAGACATGATCTTCAACATAAATGACTAAATAACTTCCTGAAAACATGATGCACTTGTTTTTTCTTACAAACAGACGCAAATAATAGAAGCATCATTAATAGAAGAGTCATTAAACGATGCTTTTTCCAAGTTGCATTATATTTTCAAAGTAATTTTTATATTTGTATAGATATTTTTAAGGCGATACTGAAAATCAAATGCCAGACACATAATCTGAATTTTTCATAAGATATTCCTAAAAAACTGTGTGAACTTTAATGCCTTCTGTAGATTTTTAATTGTGACCTAAATGAATGACTCTGTAATTAAAATTACTTAATTTCATTTATATAATGACCTCTATGACTTGCTACTGTTATGCGTTTACAGTAATATTGTAGGATATTGTATTAATCTGCTAATATGATATTCTTCTTTTTCTTGACCTTTGTGGACTACATTACAATCTGCCTGTAAAGGGTAGAGTGTGATTACAGTTATAGTGTTGTAAATTTGGGGAAATCATTTGAGTGACAGTGAAGTTTAACTCTTTAACCGAGTATTCAGTATAGTTGTAAAAAAAAAAAAAAACCAAACACAGTTACAACAATAAGAAATACAATATAAGAAAAACATGTCAAGAGTTGGTATAAGTCCAGCTGGTTAAATCTTATTTCTCTTCTCCTCATACAGGTAGATCACTAGAAAATGAGCGAGCCAGTGTCGTAATTTTATCTCACGCATCAACTCTGATTAAAACATATATGTGGGCTTTGACATACAACTCAAATGAGTCTATTCTTGCACTTTTGTAGAGGGAACACAAGCACCATGGGGGTGAATATACAAGAGAGAATAGGAAATTACATGAGCCATCAATATAGGAGAATGGGGCAAGGATATATAGCCTAAAATGAAGGGGTCACCGTAACTCCAAAAGTCCTGTGTGGATCTACACTATGAGAGGCATCCTATATGCTGTTGACTAGGCTGGCATTTGAAAGAAAAAACTGCACAGGGTTCCTCATTATTCTTTAGGGCTGAATCCCCGTTCATCCTCTTTTATATGCCATCCTGAATCTGCCCTACAGAGTCTTTTACAGGGAAATAACAATAAACTCTCTTATCAACAGCTTGTTGTAGCAGATACAATACATGGGGTACTGAGAGCAAAAAGAGCATGAAAAGCATTTCTGCCAACATCGTACAAAATATTGAACATCTGCTATATCTGGGATCCTGGGAGTTGTAATTATAATTTTTGAAATCTGCACACAAGAGTTATAAATATTAGAACTGTAGCCTGTGAAAGCCATGAAATATTTAAGTTGTTTGGCAGGCTTAAGAAAAACTCGTAAACTTAATTTAAGCAGCCAAACACTGTATTTTTACAGATTTTACATCTTTCATGTCATTAGTCATATAAATTAAAGCAACCATGGAGCAGCACTGAAGTTGCAACAGCAAGTCCTGTGGGCAAAAGAAAAAAAAAAAAAGGTCAGCTTGAGATTTAAGACTTTCACCAAAACTTCACCTTTCCACTTACCCTGTATTTCAATTCTTGTATTGAATTTGTCATAGGTTTTTTTAAGGCATCCATTATCTTATTGTCTGTTAAATCCCAATAGTGTGCTTGATGTTTTACACATGTATAAAGATAGTGTGGCAGATTCACTGGTTATTTGGCATGACTCTAGCAATGTGAAGTAGTCCTTAACCCATGCTGTTTATACTGTCAGCATAAATAATAGCTCAGAGGTCAACAGTTCCACTGAGCTCTTGGTGAAACACTCTGAGTCTTGCCCACCTTTCCTGCTCTAAAGAAGTAGAAGACAAGGAATCCAAATGGTGACCTAACCTTGAGGCAAGACAAGTAGCTTATGCAGATCAGTGATGAAAGGCATTGCGGAAGGCATCTAGTTAGTTTGGCAGGAGACGAGAAAATGATACTGCCACACCTAAAAGGGTGTCACGAAGCAAAACCACATGATAGCATTGGGGGAGGAGTAGTAAGAGGAGCAGGAAACATGAAGTTGCTCACAGGGACTTTTCAGTTTGTTACAATCTTTTAAACTTGTTCAGACGCATCAGAAATGTGCTGGACAAAGATGAGTAAAATAATAATTGAGTTTAGAATACTAAATGCAACAGCCAAATTCACAGAAGCTAAAATATGAAGAGACCCAAAGACATATTCTCGTCTGTGCAGTGTCTGTTCCACTTGTTTAGACACCCATATGCTACTAGTGAAAATGTAGCTCTGTAAAAGGATTTGGAGATCACTGACTGTGCCACTGAAAATGAAGCAAGAAGTTAACTTGAAAAGAAATAAAGCTAAGAATGCAAGTCTGAGGCCCAAATTTTATTCTCCATAAAATCCCACATCCACCAGAGAACACCACTCTCTGGACAAGAAACTCATCTGATATCACTGATATTACAATGGACTAATGTAGGGAAAACAAAGGAGAAAGTGCCTCAGGGAGCAAAAAATATAGACAATGTACTCACAGAACTTCTCCTTTGAACTACTGAACTGTGAGTAAACAGACAAACACATCCCCACCCTTGACTTCTCTAATAAAGCATGTTTCTAAGTGCCAGATGCCATGAGACTATGAGATGTTAGGGTAGCTATTAGTTAATTTAATGAACCTAATTATGATCTCACTTATACATATTTTATACCAGCATAATGCCATTCCATTCAGCAGAGCGGTTCATGAACTGCACCTTTGTGCTACACTGCCAGCAAATTCTCTGCAAAGGTGCTGTATACAGATTGACATAGGTGTACCATAATTACAGAGATATCACTGATTTAGAGGCTCTCATCCTATACCTTTTCCTAGATGCCAGGAGAAGAGGAAAAGATGTGCCTTGAAGGTCCTCTATGCTCAATGATGCCTGTTCTTTCAGATGTCTGACAAGGGTGTGAAAGTTTTTCTCATGTTACATAGGAGCATAGTTACTTCTTTAGTCAAAGAAGAGTGTGGTGCAGAGAGGAAGGCCTGAAAGGTTATTTGGAGTGACTGTCTTCTTTCACTGATAAATAGGGAATCTGGTCTCTGACTAAGGTTTGGAATTTAGTACAAGTCACTTTTGCCCCAACGAGCAATCCTTGTACAGCAATTAATTCATTAAAGATCACAAACAGTATGACCAAATACTTCACACAAAGTATTTCACGAGACTATTGTTAAAACAGATTAATTACAAATGTGCCATTTCAACAAATGTCACTACCTATCCCACTTTTCATACATACATTAACAAAAATATTTGCACTAGAGAATACAGCACAATGAACTTTCACTGTCCTCATTTTCACATGTAACTTTGAAAAGAGATCTCCTGCAATTCTTAACACAGGCCATTGTAAGTATAATCACATACCTGATACACAAGTGTGTCAGGGAGAAAAGCACATCCTTTTCCTCAGACAGATGCACACATTCACGTACATTCAACCAGTGATGAAAAAGCTATTCTGGAATCATCAACAAAATCAGACTTTTTAAATCATCCTCATTCCTTCTTTTTAAGTCCCTATTCCAATAACTGGGGTTTTTCATAGTGTCACCAATGTGTTATTGCAGATGAGCTCAGAGGACAATCATAAAGAGTTTGGTTTCATCTTTCCCGCTTCTTCCCTCAATTTTGTTGGCATCTAGAGGAAAGAGGAAACAAAGGACAGAAAAGAGAGTGCTTATCAGAAAGGAAAACCTGTAGAAGACCCTAAAACACCCTAAGAGTCCTGGAAATGACAGTCTCTGCAGTTTCATCAGTCTCTGAATTTCTTAAGCTGCATGCTCATCTTAAGCCAAGCCTTCCAACCAGACTGTTGAAAAAAAAGCCCCAGAGTTCTTTAAAAAATGGTGCCAGGGTTCATCATGTTATTGTATCTCTATAACCATAGACCAGCAATGAATTCCCTCCTCAGCTTTCATGCTGAAAAAAATTCTTCAACAATATTTTGAATAAATGTTCAGGTCAAGTTAAAATAAAAATCATAGCTTCATTAGACAAGCAGTAATATCTTTCCAACCTATTATTAAGAGAAGGAGTAGAAGATGATTCAAAATAAAGAATCCTTCCATTTTCCTGTCTAAAAGTGCATAAGAAGTTGCAATGATCAGTCTGAGTATTTTCAGACAGCGTTACAGTGGTTTATTCCAAATGGTAGAGGGCTATATTTCTAGGAAACTGATTCCTCGCTTTTGTCACAGGTATAAATAAGCTCATAGCTATGATATCTGTGTCAGTCATCTCTGCATCTTAGTAACTTTTACTTTCATCTACACTTCTCCAGCATTGCCCTACTGTCTTTGCAAATCCTGATGATAAAGATTTTAGGATGACATATATATATCCCTAGCAGTTCAGGCAAGCTTTTATTTACCTTAACTAACCATTTTGAGAGACAGTAAGAATTTTTTATAATTGAAAAAAAAATTATTTGTAGTCATTGTAATGTGACATTGTGACTTGGCTCAAAAATTATCCATAAGTGCACTGCATACAGTATGAGGTTCACTTGATTTCATCACTAGTCATATCTGCCATATTTCAGATGGCTGATATTTCTGTACTACTGTGTATTCTTTTTTTTTTTTTTTTTATTCCCCAAGGTNCAAAGTGTATATTACTCTATATTTATTGCAATACTGTGTGGGACTGACTGTCACATGGGCTGAAAATTGCTTGTACTGCCATGTCCAAAGGTTAGTGATCAGTGATTCAACACACCCGGCTGGTATCCAGTAACAAGCAAAGTACCCCAGGGTCAATACTGGGGCCCACAGTTTTCAATATCTTCATTAACAATGTGGACAATGACAGATATTACACCCTCAGCAAATCTGCAAACAACACTGATTTTAGAGAGGGTAGCTAACATGATGATCTTTCATCCAGGGACACTTCAAGAAACTTGAGGACTGAGCCAACAAAAGCCTCATGAAGTTCCTCAAGGAAGCCTGCAAGGTTCTGCATGCAGGTGGATATCCCCACACAGCAGTGCAATCTGAGATGTAACTTGACAACAGAGAGCTGTGCTGAGTTAGTTTACAGTTGATTCCACTAAAACTAGCCAGAAGAATGATTCATATGAGTAATTTACATGAGGAGAATTGTGCCCTGCAGTGTGTCTGCCTGTGCAGTATGAGTGAGGCTGCACCAAGAGTGCAAATTCCACTCTGTGTCCACCAAGTCAGGAGGGATATATGAAAACTGAGGAAGAATCCCAAGGTGGAAGCAAAGGACTAAGTAAATGGTCAGGGATTTATAGATCAGAGTTTATGAAGAGGAACTGAGACTGAGGCTTGTTTAGTCTAGTGAAGGGCAGATTGAGGAGTGGTCGAAGAACAAACCACAACTACCTGAAGAGTAGCTATGAAGACAAGAAAGCCAAGCTCCTCTCTCAGTGGCACACCACAACTAAGGCCAAGGGCCACATATTGTGGCTTGGAAATTTTGAGAGCAACAGTAAGGGAAAAAACTATTTAGAGGTAATGGGTTGCCCAGAGTCATTGTGGCATCTCCATCACTACAGGATTTCAGCACTCAGACACAGCCTCAGCTGATGTACTCCAGCTATACTTGGAGCAGGAGTTTGCATTAGGTAACCACCAGATCTCCCTTCTAACCAGCATGTCCATCACTCACTGTTGTTTCTGTGAGTGCTCATGGAGTACATCATCTGGGAAGACGGCAAACGCTTTTGTAAGAACTCAATGACGGCAATGTTTTATTCCATTTAATAGTTATTAAAGACAAGAATGTCAGTTAAACTGAAGGAGGAGCATTTGCTCACAATGCATTTGCTCACAATGGCATGTCCAGGTAGGCAAGTAGTTTTATTCTGTATCAATAAATGAAGGCCTCTGAATGAGCCATGAGCACATAGTATGCATGCACAGTGTGTATGCACATCTAAGGAGATCTTGTGTAACATATTGGGTCACAATGAAGCCATAGCAGTTCAAAATGAGCAACCCAGCTAAGACAGTGAGGACAGAGGCAGCAAGTTGACAAGGAGCAAAAGGGTAAAACTCTTTACACACCCAAGGCTTACAAAAAGAGCCTTTTACAGCACATCAGAAGCAGGCATACACAGACACATGCACACAAATCCCTTTCTGAGTAGGTTAGATTGAACAAGGGTAATCATTTTAAGTGCCCAAATTGTCTGACTCCACATGGTGCCATCAAAAGCGTTTTCATTTTTATCCAAATCAATGTCACTATTTTTCCATAAAAATCGATGTGGAAAATAGAAGCAAGGGTAGAGGAAGATGCAGTTACTGAGCACTGTGGAAGCCATCACAAGGCAAAATGACTGTAGAAGCTCAAAACAGCTGGCTTTAGCAGCTGAAGCATGCCCAACAACTTGCTGTTGACGGGTACTAGAAACAGCTAGAGAGAAATTCTGGCTTTCCACACAGATTAAAGAACTTCTGATTTCCAAAAGGAGTAGGACAAACACAGGTTCATCAGGAGCAGTTTGGGATCTCCTAGAAACCCCATTTTCAGACCACACCCAACAGTTGCAATTGTCCAGCTACATGATAGCTGTAACTGCATAGAGGCTGTTACCAATCCTTTAGGAAACACACTTTGACTTAATTGAATGCCAGATTGTTCTTCCCCTCAGCAGTATATCCATGTGGCATTTTTGACACATTTCAATGAAAAACTGACATTGAATATAAGGCAAAATACCCAAATCATAAGAAATTTTCCTGTCACAACCCAGTGATTCTGAATTGGAACACCCCCCGTGATTTTAGGTTAAAATACCTGGGAGCAAGCGAAAATAACACTTCACCATCACTGGCTTGCAGGTTGATCAGAAAATCCTCATGCAATTTACCTAATGTCAGGCTTCTCAGATGAACAATCTAAATTCTCCAGATAACTTCCCCATTAGAGGATTGGTGTTGCAAATCTATGCAACTGAATAGGGTTATTCAAGAAGCATCACGTTTTGATAACAAAATCCTTTGTGATGATTACCTAATAGCCAGCATTTGTTCAAACACTTTTAATAGACTCTTTTTATCACATGCAAAAAGAATTTCAGTGCTAGTTCAGTCTCCTGTTTCATTCTGTCATGAATCACTTTGTAGAGACATTTAGAAGTCAATAATCCACTGTAGCTTTGATGACAGGTGATTAATTTCTACATTTTAGAGACATAATAAGATTTAGCAATAAAAAGGCCTTGAAGTAACCTACCAAACAGCTTTAATCTCAGCCTTGGGACTGTTGCTAAATATGAATGCTTGTACACAAATGTGGATGATTTAAGTTAGTAGGTTTTATTGCAGACTTCTTGCCTTTTCATATTAATCTTGCTTTACAATCAGGCTATCTATACAATCAGTTTATGCTGAATATTGTTTCCAACACAGTACTTGGGTGGAGGAGAGTTAAATTATTTACCCACGAGGGCTATATTCTACTGAAAACTAGTTTTACATGTTTTCCATTATGTGGCTTACCAACACTCTCTGTGTGGCAAGGTTATATGGGTTAAAAAAAACCCAAACAAGCAGACACATAACTAGTCAGTACCTGACTGCACAACCATGCAGAGCCCTTGGGCCTCAGTCTGTCACACATGGAATCTGTTGGGAGCATTTTTTTACTTCAGTTGAGAGATCATGGGAACAGACAGACTTGAATAAAAGAAAAAAAATCCAAGCTCTCCAACCATGTTCTGATTGTAGACTTTGATACAGCTAAATAGAGATATATCTATAGAGTTTCTGATTCAGGTTTTCTGAGTTCTCACACTGCCTATTATATATATATATATAATGCTTTTAAGTGTTTATGTATGTATATATATACATACATAAATATATGTGTATATATTTTTCTTCTTTCAAATGTACATGAATATACATATTTTCTTTCAAATGTACATGAAAACCATATCAGAGAAAAATGGAAAGTTGCTCTTTTAAAACATTTTAAAATGTTTTTCTTCTGTGTTTTCTTTATACCTACTCAGGGTACTCAAGTTTGAATAGAATAGAATAGAATAGAATAGAATAGAATAGAATAGAATAGAATAGAATAGAATAAGCCAGGTTGGAAGAGACCTCCAAGATTATCCAGTCCAGCCTATCACCCATCCCTATCCAATGGCACTAAGTGCTCCATCCAGTCTTTTCTTCAACACCTCCCACCTCCAAGGATGATGACTCCACCACCTCCCTGCACAGCCCATTCCAATGGCAAATCGTTCTCTCTTGTGAAGAACTTCCTCCTAATATCCAGCCTATACATCCCCCAGCACAATTTGAGACTGTGTCTCCTCGTTCTGTTGCTGGTTCTGTGGGAGAAGAGACCAACCTCAACTTGGCTACAACCTCCCTTCAGGTAGTTGTAGACAGCAATGAGGTCACCCCTGAGCCTCCTCCACTCCAGGCTAAACAACCTCAGCTCCCTCAGCCTCTCCTCATAGGGCTTGTGCTCCAGGCCCCTCACCAGGTTCCATAAAACATTAGATCATCACTGAAATTCCCTTAGCCAAGAATCTCAATATAAATTCACAAAATGGTCCTTGTGGACTGTCTCCCTCAGGGAGAAGAAAAAGACTGCTGCAGCAACTGCCTTAGAGAACCCATTTGCTAATGCTGAATCTTGAAGACATTCTTAAAGTAAATAGAAGCCTACAGTGCCCAGCCTGTTACTATTTGATGGTAATCATATGTTTTCCTGTGTAAAAATACACTATCAAAAAGCACAAACAGCACTGGTAGATGGGAACATAAAACAAATCAGAGAGCAACCTTATCCTTCCTGCAATGTGTCAGTTTTGAAGAGATCAGTCTCTGAAAGAAAAGATAGTAGAGGAACTGAATTTCTCACATGAGGGTTGCATCAAAATGTTCATAATATTACAAGTAATAGGCTGATCCTGCTCTCTGTCTTGTGAAAAGTATTATCAAAGAAGAAATTGATTCTACCTCCCTCAGTCTCTCAACACCTTTGCAATTGGATGAAGCAGAGGGGCAGAACTTCCACCTCTGGAGAAGTACTGCCTTCATACATCACATATGAAAGGCCTAAAGATACAGTAAAAAACCCCACAAAAATCTAACACAACAGAAAGCACATGTGACAGAAGCAAAGGCAGCAATAATGCTTCCTTGCTGTCAGCAGAATTTTGGTGAGGCAGAACAGAGGGCTTAGCAATAATGACAAATGATGTTTTATCAAAGACAGATGGTGGCAATATTGCATTTCACTAGAAGACATTTGAATTTTAAACTAATTTTAAAGTAAAGGAGACTTATATGTTAGGAGACATGGGTAAAAATGTTTAGGACAAGTGCTAGATGTGAGGGTAATTGTAAGCTTGGAAGGGATGGGTGACAAAGACTGGTGGTAGTGAGGACAACAGCAAGAAAATTGTGCCAGGGTACAGGTGGTAATTTTTGGCTAAGTAGAAAGAGGGATGCTGGAGCAGCCCCATGCCTTAGCTGTGTTCCAAGCTTCATGAAGGCAAGACATGAATGCATATATTTTCTTCCTCTCTTTCCCAGTGGGCTTTCATTTCTGCTGGAAGAACTCCCAGACACCTTTGTTGGAGGGAAGTGCAGAACAATGTGCATAAGTCCCCATTCTAGATAATCAGGAGCAAGGACACCTAAGTCTAAATACAGCTCTTGACTTTCTTTATAGACTTCAGATTTATACCTTATTGAATCTACATTTATAAGGGCTGAAAACGCATTCTTTTGTTTTCTTTATTGTCCTGTTAGGTAACAGGAATGAAAATTAAGACCTACTCCCAAGAATTTGAGTACAGGAATCTGACACTTAAGAAAAGTTGAGCTAAAACCAAAATTAACATTTGCCAGACTTGCAAAGGAAGTGGTATTTGGAACAGCTAACATGGATAATGAGAGAAGGAGGAAAACAAAGAGATACAAGTTTAATATGAAGACAAAGAAAAGTCAGTTCATTACTGAATCCAATGTTGAGCCATGGTGTAAAATACGGAAGAAAAAATTATAATCACAGAGCTATCAAAACATGATGTAAGAAACAATTCCCCTTGCCCCTGTGCATTTACAATGTCTAAACCCCTAACAATTGTCAGAAGTGTACAGGATGTGGTGATTAATTTCACTATATCAGAATACAATTTTTACACTTCAGATTTCCCAGTATTTGTATTTCATCAGGGGAGAGAAGGGGAAAGACCTGTTTCTCTATGTAAAGTAGCAAAATTCTCTGTGAGGACAACCACATAGTAAGGAAATTAATCATAGCAAGAGACTGGACAGCTGAGGCAGATTAGACACATCAGACAGCAAATGGCAGGTTGAGGTACTGCAGTGGAGCTGCCTCTGCTACAGAGCGCAGGAAGAGTTACGACATTTATGCATTTTCATTTCTACAGGTGGGGACCTCAAATCATTCCGTGGGTTAGGCTTTTAGCATCTCTAATCTGATCCTGCTGAGGCACACAGCTGATATACTTCTGAGTTGTCAAAGAATAGGCACAGGACGCACTTAAATCTCTTCATGGTCCTAGCATGAGACATTAAGTTTGAGCTACTTGTGAATCCAACAATTATCTCAGGATGGAAAGTCTCAAACAGCACACTGTATTTTCGGTGTCCAAAATTAATTTATCTTTATAAACTATGCACTTTACTTCTTTTGTGTATTTCCGCTATAGACCTCCAATATGAAATCCACTACTTGAACTACCATAAAAGGCCATTTCTTATTGGTTATTCTGTTGAATCAGGGAATGCATGATACAAATTACCTGAACATTCATTTTTCATAGATTTAGATTTACTTGAGCCTCTGCTCCAGTAAAACAAGAAATAAAACTCAACATATCTCTTACCATTTTAGGATGTCTCCTTTTCCTAAAAGGAAAATTCTAACCACAGAAAATAATCCAAGGGCCTGGAGGCCAAATAATTTTCCTAGGAATTGTAGCAGTTTCTGAAATTCCTGCATTAAATTAATCCAGTGACTTTTATTTCAAAGGAACATCCTGTCTACTCTGTCCACTGTCATGAGCTAGGAGCCTCTTTCACAAAGTTTTTTTTGAATCTGCCTCAATCAGATCTGCTGGTTCAGTTTCAGGTGGCAGATTAAAATGTGAAAAAACCCAACCAACAAAACAAACAGAACACCACCCCACAACACAGCACTGGCTTAAGATCTTTTAGAAAAATAAGCAGTCCAAAAATACAGTTCAGTGGGTTCTGTAACTTTTAAAAATAGCTATGCCATTTTAAACAGTTATTTTCACTGCATGTGATCACTACTGGCTGTTCTTGCTTGCTAAACTCAGTAAGATGACTCTGGACTACTGCTGCTGTTAGACCACCTTAAAGATTCTGTACTCTTGGTGTGTGGACTATGACCTAAAGTGTCTGCCACAAACAAGAGCTCTTTCCTATTTCCTTTCAATTAGAATAGGAAAAGTTTACTCAGTTCTTCTTCAGCCTGAGGATGCAAGCAGTATCAGTTAATATGTGCTTTGGTTGTGATAAGCAAACCTGGCTTATCCATGTTTTATCCAACACAACTGTAAATCTCACTGTGTTTCTAGGCTTGTAGTCTAGCTGGTTTTAATAACACACATCCCCAAATATGTTAAGACATATGTGGAAATAAAGCTTATTTACATCTCTCCATTTCATCCTTCAAGCTGTGTCTTTCCCAAGCAAAAGAAGATGACAGCACATTTCTCATCTTGCCATCCTAACAGGCCTCTATTCTTATTAAGTTTCCAGAGAAAATCATCCTCAGGCTTTTCCATCCTCAGGCTTCATGCAATTTGGCTTGCATTTTGAAAGTCTCTCCCTAGCTGAGAAGACAAATTTGTCCACTAGATCTCAAAAAAGGTGCATTTTCATTCTCTTGATTTCACCATAATTTTTACTCCTAGGAAAATTAAAAAATAAAACAAAACAAAAGAAAAAACCCCAAACCTCCATTTTACCACCATTAAGAACTTCTGGTAATAAAAGACTAATGCAAAAGAAAGAAAGAAAGAGAGAAAGAGAGAAAGAAAGAAAGAGAGAAAGAAAGAAAGAAAGAAAGAAAGAGAGAAAGAGAGAAAGAGAGAAAGAAAGAAAGAAAGAAAGAAAGAAAGAAAGAAAGAAAAGAAAGAAAGAAAGAAAGAAAGAAAGAAAGAAAGAAAGAAAGAAAGAAAGAAAGAAGAGAGAGGAAAAAATCGGGGAATTTTCTGGTCCTCCAGTATTCACAGATGCAATTTCTTCTTTCAGAACCTTGCAACTAAGTGCACTTTTGATGCTGTGCCTCTTTCATGGCAATATCCGTGGGAGAGCTGAATGTTGCACATAAGGTACATCAATCATGAAGAGTAATTCCATCACCACTATGTTTTTATATTTGCTAAAAATCCAGAGTGGTATGACAAGAAGTCTTGCAGTACACTGAGTCTATCTGAGAAAGAAGACACAGCTGTGAAGGGTTAGGTTTCAAGGTCATCTTGAAGGCATGATGCACTGAGAACGACTTACAAACTTTTTTGACCATTCAGGTGTGAACAGAGAGCAGCAGAACAGCATATGAAAGAAACCACAGGCTTCTGTGAACAGAAACCACAAGCTCTCCACTAGGAAAAGACACAAGGTGATTGGTGTCTACTTCAAAAAGGCACTTGCAAATGCTGTGATAGGAAGCACCAACCAGGGAAAGGTCTAAGCAGTCCTCTTCACATTGCTGTGCTCAGCACATCTGAACCAACTGCAGTGTCACCCTTGGCTGTATGAATCACAAAAAATAGAACACAAATAAGTGCACTGTTCAAAATTAATGACATGGCTGAAACAGAAGCTTAAATGTTATTTTGGATTGGATTCTTTATAGTAGAGACATTTACACATCCAACATATCAATGTGCCTACATAAGCAATTTTTTTTTCAAACAACAACTTCATACCTAGTTTATTGCCAGCTACCATCCCTTGATCTCCTTGCACATTACTTGCCAGGAGCTAAGTATTGGCTGAGTTGATTGAATGGCAAAACTCCCACAGAATTCAACATTATCAAGATTTTGTTCAAATTGTCTTCTTGTCCATACATTTTGGAATATTTATTTTACCTTTCAACCTGTTTTTACAAGATTGATTTAATTTTATTTCCTGGTGACACTTGAACCACTCTAAGGTGCTTTGTACATGATGATTTTTTTATGCCATCTCAACTTAGTCTGTGAAATCTGTGTCTTTTCAAAAGCACCAGAAGTCAAAAGTAAAAGACATCTGTGGGCCACCACATATGTGCATGTCAGTAGTAAAATACAAAGGAATAATTACACATGTTAGAAGCAGACTTCAATGATGAAATAACTAAAATAATTTTAATTTTCATGTAGCTATCATAGCAGGATGAGCCTGTCAGAGGATCAAGCAGGTGAACTGAACTTTGCTATGCTGAGAAATTGCTATATGAAGAAACTTAATACGTACATCTGCTGCTGAAGCAAATGACAGTAGCTTCTCTGCAGGCCAAGTGAAAAAAGCTAATGCTAGCAAGATGTGCAAGACTAAAGAACAAGCATCAGGGTCATACAACTTATTAAAATCAGTATTTTTAAAACTGCTTGCTTTAAACATTTGCCTTGACGTTGTAGATTATCTTTAATACCAAGCCAGCTCTTGTTCAGCTGACCTCTATTTGAAGCAAGTAAATCCCAGATACCTGATTGATTTTTGGTCTTCTTTATTAAAAAATAAAAAAAAAAAAAGAAGCAAAAATAAAGCTTTGCTATATTTTAAATTTATGCTTGCAGAGATAGACTACGGTGAAAACCAGACGGCTTCATTTTGTACTTAACCAGCTGAGAAGATGGGACAAGATGTATTTTGAGGAGACCTTCAGCAATGCAAATGTTTATAATTAGTAATATGTCCCCATTTCAACTGTTTAGTACAATTCACAGTCTCAGGGTTCTTCTTGGCTTGATGGCATTATTTAATCTCTGTTCTCTGCAATACCTATTATAGAGAGGATGCTATTTTTATTGCAGTTGTTATTGAAGTTAACATGAAAGAGAAATTTGTGCTTCTTACAGAAAACTGTTATTTAGTTACAAGAATTAGTGATATAACGATAATTCAATATAGAGTTACTATCAATTATCTTAACATTTTCTTGCACCCAGAATTTGAATACAGTAGAATCCTAAAATATAAACATAAATATTATATGCCCATTATAAAGGAGTAGTTGTCCAAAGCCTGAAGTTCATCTAGGTATCAGGTAAGCGTAAAACAAAATGCTAACTCAAATAACCAACCCATGGCAACAAAAATTGCCAGTCATGAGTGGTAATTGAAAGGTCAATCATCTTTTCTTTCCAGTGAGTTCAAATGATTCAAGAAAAATATAAATAATGTAAAAACAAAGGAAAAGTGAACAATCTAAAAATCTCAGAATAATATTTTTTTTTTAAAGTTTGCTTTTATTATTTCTTGGTTACTATTGAGCTCTTGATGCTCACTAATAAAACTTCAATAATATCAGCACTAAAGTTTTGTTTCACCTGTCATCAGATAAGCAACATTTTAGTAATGCTTCAGAATGATTGATGGCAAAGTTACAAAAAAATAGCTAGTACTATAAACCCTATTTACAACATCTAAGAAGAACCTTGAAAGGATAATACTATGGATTACCTTTGTGTTATTTTCTATACTCGTTATAAAATTTGTCATGGGGTCTTTAATTGTCTCATTTTCCATTTTTTATGGCCTTTGTCATGACTATAAGGTTTCACATAATTCAGCATCTGCTAGATTGCTTCAAACTACATGGTTGAGGTCTGAATATGATGCTGTAGCATGATCATCCAGCTCTTCAACCCTTGTTCACCTAGTGATAAAGTTTGCAAAATAAGAATGATAGCAATTTTTATACCCTTCAAATTAGCAGCCCCTCTCTGTTCCTTTCACAGCTTTTTCTTTCTGTTTTCCTGGGCTGTCCACTCAAGGACTAGCAAATTGCATGACGGCAGAGTTAGACCTGTGTGGGCCCCTTTGTGGTGCCACTGAACCCCACATTTTTCACTCCAGCCTCCACAGTTCTGAGGTTTTGTCATGCTCCCATAATATCACAAAATAGAATCATAGAATCCGTCAGGGTTGGAAGAGACCACAAGAATCATCTAGTTCCAACCCCCCTGCCATAGGCAGGGACACTCTACCCTAGATTAGGCTGGACAGTCTCATCCAGCCTTGCCTTAAACACCTCCAGGGAAGTGGCCCCAACCACCCACCTTGGCAATCCATTCCAGGGCCTACCACTCTCATGGTGAAGAATTTCCTCTTCACATCCAATCTGAATCTCCCCACCTCCAGCTTTGCTCCATTTCCACTAATCCTGTCACTAATGTTACTCTCCTTCTTTTTAGTTAAAATCTGAATGCCCTAGGGAAAGCTAAAGGAAGAGGAATCATGAAACAACCTAGAAGTTCAGTAAGTTACAGAAACTCTATTTCCCCCCACATATTCTCATGTTAAAATCAGTTCCAAGTTGTTTGGGGATCTGATTAATTATTTTTTTAGTGCTCAGGGTTGGCAGTGTGAATGACAATTGAAAAAGATTGATGCAAGATACTCAAAATCCAGCAAAGACATTCATGGCTCCTGGTGCAGCCTTGGGGAAGCTTCCTTAGAGCCTACCTGGCAGAGCTATGAAAAATGCTTTCTTCCTTCTCCAGCTGGCTCTGTGATTCCATTTCATCCTAGAAAATTGTGGTTTGGCCTCAATTATTCACATTTGTCACATTTTGCCTACTCTGCAGCAGTGTGATACTTCAGCATCAAGACTTCAACACCTAAATCCAAAATATATGTAACAACATATTACTTACCTTATACTGATCACTGGAAATAGACTAAGTGTTTCTGCTCCTCCCTATTATATTCAGTCCCAGGCATACTAGAGTGGCATGTGACAAATAAAGCATGAAACTCTACTCAAAATTTTCCTCTTTGGCACAATCAAACTTCCTCAAACAGAAGTGAAACTTCACTTTACATAAGTCTTCAGGCAGTTCCAGAATTATAAAGCAGCATCCACAGAAAGAAGAACCACCACAGATTTCATCTTCTGCATTTAAATGTGAGTTTATCTCTGTTGATGTACTAATATGAATATATACTATAAAGACACTATAAACGAGACAAATCTATGAGTATAGTTTATGAAATTTAAAGTAAGGCAATGCTTGGCCATTTCCCTATTTATGCTAGTGGAAAGAAGCAGACAGACAGACTGGTATTAACCCAATGTGGAGGTGAGCCCAAAATCTGTGAACTGACTAAGTTGAGACAGACAGATAACCATACCTATTGCCCTGTTCTCAGTGCCCAACACCTGGAATATATTTGTGCAGTGTGATCGAGTTGCACATCTTGTGGCTCTGCCCACAGCTGTAATCCAGATCTTTCAGGTGGTGTAATGTAGGAGAAATTCCTGTCTCCATCATAAGATGGACACAGAGCTGTTGGAGGGAGTCCAGAGGAGGGCCACAAAAATGATCCAAGGGCTATAACACTTCTGCTGTGAGGAGAGGCTGAGGAAGCTGGGGTTGTTCAGCCTAGAGAAAAGAAGACTTCAGGGCAACCTCAGAGCTGTCTTTCAATACCTGAAGAAATCCTGTAGCAAGGCTGGAGAGTGACTTTTTCATAAGAGCGTCTAAGAATAAGACAAGGGGGAATGGTTTTAAGCTGAGGGGAAATAGGTTTAGACTGGATCTTAGGAAGAATTTCTTCAGTAAAAGAGTGGTGGGACTCTGGAATAGGCTGCCCATGGAGGTTGTGGATGCCTCTTCTCTGGGGGCATTCAAGGCCAGGTTGGATGAGGCCATGGCAGAGAGGTTAAAGAGAGGTTGAATCTTTAAGATTCCTTCCAACCTGAGACATTCTGTGGTTCTATGCACAAATTTTAAAGCAGTAAAGTGGCCTACCAGGAAACATCTGCAGTTGAATTTCTTCTCCTTAATAAAGCAGAAATGTCATAATCTTAAATCATCCTCTCCTAATACATAAATCTGCAAAGAAATTGGTCAGGTGGAATGGCAAATAGAAAGAAAAAGAATATTTGGGTGCCAAGAGAAGAGCATAGAATTCCTTCAAAATGAGGAAGGAGAGGAATGTTCTTCAGCTTTTGGTCTTACCCTGCGACTCCCAAGATTTGCACACTAGACTTGGATATAACGAAGGACACAGAAATCCGTAGCATGACAAGCAGTAAAGTACATAAATTCAATCTCCCAAGAGCTGACTTAGAGGAAATGTGGCCAGGTTTATTTTTCTTCTATTATCATTATAGAAACTGTACTCTGTGTTCCCAGATAAAAAGTAGGAATTCAAGCCCACTAATAAAACAAGCAAACAACCAAAAAAAAAAAAAAAAAGGGGGGGGGGGGGGGAGGGGGGGAAGANNNGAAAATAAAACCTTTAAATAATGTATACATGCATGAGTATGTTTCTTGAGAATTTGAAAGCAAATTGAAAAAAAAAAGTATAGTTTTTGGTTTAATTTATATTTAGCATCATTTGGTTTTCTTTGGTGATGTATATTCAGCAGTAGCTTGTCCAGACAGTTATTAGACAAGCAAATCCCTTGTCTTGAACACCACCTCAACTTCTTAGTTCACGATTTCGCTCCCATTTGTTTTGTTCATTGTACATTTCACATTAGCAGGCTTTTACCAACAGTAATAGGTCTGTTTAGTACTGAACGTTTAAAACGGGGGTGGGAGGGACAACACAGCAAGGAAAATGTATTTTAAATGGTACAATGAAACATTGTTCCCTTTGTGTCATTGAACATGGGCCAACTATACCATTCAGGGGTAAATGCAGAGCTCTGACATTTAGCTCTGATATTACAGAATGATGTTTTCAAAGAGTCACATGTTCAGTAACTGCATAACATTTACAATTGTCTTTGAAGTTTTAATCTCAGTTCATGCCACTAAATCACCATGAAGATTTATTTTTAACTTGTTAAGTAAAATGATTTATTTATTTTATATTTCCTAATTCAAGGAAACATTTTCAAGAATGAAATATGTCAAACTGAAAACTGCTAATTGCATAACTTCAGTATAGTTTTTGGTTGTTTTTTTTTTAATTGGATTTTTTATTTTTTATGCTAGGGAAGAAAAAGTGTTTCTTGGTTTTAAGCCATTTTCAGACTTTAAATTTAAGTTGTTCTAAGGGAAGTAGGTATCCGTTGTGAAATACGCATAAAGCTAGAACAGATGAGCTCACTTGCTCTCAATAAAACTTGGGGAAAAAATATAGCACAAGTATGAAGAGAAAGGATAATGTACTATTTTTGAATTGTGAGCACATTCCAATATTTCAGTATTTGGTTTAGAAAGCCTGCTTTACCTGGCAGCATGTACATCTTAGACAAGTTTCACTTGGGGTTGCTGTGGGATCAGAGTCTGAGCAGAGCAAAGCCAGTGGCAATCTGCTGTGGTAAGAATCACCGTGGGTTGCTACGTGAACATGGCCATGCCTAACTCTTTCATTGGACTCCTGTAATGTATAATCACTCAATGACAAAACTTCTCACATCTTCTTATACCTCCCACTCTTATCTGCTTGGCATTGTTCTTCCCCTTCATCAACACAGTGCTTGCAGTCACCACTGAGAATTTTCTTCCAAATCCATGTTAGACCTTTTAAAACTTTCCTCTGTTGAAACTGCTTTCCTCATGGCCTCTACTTCCTCACCAGCAAAGATCAGGCTCAGCCTTTGTTTACTCCTCATATACGATTGTGTCTTCCTTTGATAATCCAGACACTTGGCTGTCCCAGTCCTTTTAGAGTTGTCTTTCTAGTCTGGGGATGGAGAAGGGTTTTAAAGGCACAAGTTCCTCTGCTATCTTAAGAAAATCTCACCCGCAAGTGCAAATTCAGCTATGAGTTGTATGCAGTTGTCACAAACAGCATGTTTTGCCAGCAAAACTGATTTTCCTCTTTGCAACACCACTTTCTAAACGTCTTTCTGTGATCACAGTTGAGCAGGGCTTTCTTGTGCTTTCTCTGCTACTGCTTTTCAGGTTTTCCAGGCAGTTCTTCAAGCTATATCCCAGGTGAAAGCTATACTTAAATTTTGCAGATTTCCTATGTATATTTCCTTTAAGCCACAGCATTTCTTATACATTCACACAACTATTAATTTTTTGCCCAGATTTTCATCCTCCCAGACTCATGACAAATTAAAGTTTTCAATTTTTCTAGGCTATTGTTTTGACCACATCACCTTTTTTTTATAAATCTTTTTCCTTTTTACTACTCAGGCCCTTCATGGTCTAACCCTCATGCTATTTTTTCCCTCTTTGTTTGAGTGTCAGCTCTCAGCACCAGTCAGTGAACGATGCCCATGCCCATCATTCATTTATTGCATCCTCAAACACTTTCTTTCACACTACCCTTCATGCCTGGGAGCTCTCCATAAACATCCACCTTCAAATCTATTTGCTGCAAGGCCTTTGAAAGACCTGACAGCAGTTAGGTTGGTAGTGCTGGCAACACTTCTCATCACACTGACTTATTGTTTCCTTCTACTCCCTCATCTGTCTATATCAATCTGTTGTGGTTTTTTAGTTTTGATTCAGAACTTGTTATATCCATCACTGGCTTTTTGTTCAGATTTTGTGTGGCGTCTAGCACAACTGGGATGTGGTTCATGGCAGTGGTTTAAAGTAATTCAAGTAATAGGGCAAAGAGCACAGCTTATTCATGTCTATGAGAACAATATTTTTTATTTCATACACTATGATATTATAAGCATCCTCTTATTATCTGACTATAAAACACATGTTAACAAACATGTTCAGGGATAGGAAACAGACTAAAATTTCTGCCTCTTACTCTATCCATGTATCTTCATAAGCCAGCCTCCCTGTTGAATTTATAGAACTGTTAAATGAAAGCACCAAATGTTGCAGATTGAGATGGCAAGTGTATCGGTCACTGAAAAATGGGCTTAAATCTCTTCATCTCATCAGAATCACTAAGGAGCAATGTGTTACATGATACACACTCCAGAGCACTGTACTTTTTTCCACTGAGTTTGTGGAAAAGCAATCTACAGAAAGGCAGATTTCTCTGAAACAGGATGTGTTTCAAAAACACCACTTAATGTGGAATGATTAGGTTTATTTCACAGAATCACAGAAACATTCCTGTTGGAAAAGACCCCCAGGATCATAAAGCCCCACAATTATCCCTACTCTACAAAGTTCACCCTTAAACGACATCCTCAAGCACCACTTCCAAATGACTTTTAAACATATGTTGGGTTGGTGACTCAATCACCTCCCTGGGCGATTCCAATGCCTGACCACTCTTTCTGTGAAAAATGTTTCCTAATGTCCAGTCTAAACCTACCCAGTTGCAGATTGAGGACATTCCCTCTTGTTCTAGCACTAATTACCTGTGAGAAGAGACCAGCAACAGCCTCTCCACAATATCCTTTCAGGTAGCTGTAGACAGAGTTCAGGTCTCCCCTCGGCCTCCTCTTCTTCAAACTAGACAGCCCCAGATCCCTCAGTTGCTCTTCATAAGGTTTATTTTCCAGTCCCTTCACCAATTTTGTTGCCCCCAAAGTTGGGTAGACCACAATAGCCTTAATGGAAATGAAGACTTGTAGATCACAATGAAAGTACAAGTTTGTAAATCCCAAAGAGCATTCCTTCTCAATCAGGGTGTGTAACAGAGTATTGAAGGGCCCTTGAGGATCTCAGGAAGTAACTGACCTTACACAGCTAGTACTGTAAGTGCTTGAAACATGACCTCAGTTATCATGCTAAAAAGTTACTCAGTTCAAGGGAGAGCAATGGTTCAAGCCCAGAAATTTGCTGAAGGTCTCAAAGGAAAAAGAAGGACACAACTGTAGGTAAAGGCAGGGTCTTTCTATAGGTCCAGAACAAACAAGCAAACATACGAAATCCAAACAACTAACCAAAGAACTTGTCCCTTTGCCATCTGATTTCATGTTTGTTTTAATCCAGATTAATCTGCCATTGTTTTACTATTTTGAAACACGAAATCTTATGAAGCTACAGGTACCCTTCATATTAGAGATGGAAGAGCAGCAGAGTGCAACACTAAAAAGTGCATCAGACTACTTGCTCACTCTGAAGAGAACCAACTAGGTTAAAGTTAACTGCAGTTTCACAAACACCTTGATACAAACCACAGCATTAACTTAATGTTTTCCTCATTCCTGCCCAAAAACTAACATCAATTTGCCATTAAAGGATATACACAAGCAAAACTAATTGCATTCCTATGTTTTATTAACATGCTGTTTACTCTGAAATTTGAGGATGTGAACCCTTAGTTTTACTTTGTCTAAAAGTATGTTGGATGTGAAATAAAATGGTACACTCGTGAGACGGTGTTTTCAACTTGAATTTTTTTACATTAAAAAATACAATCATGTCAGGCAAAGAAGTGGTTAAAAAAGTATTTTTACCACAGTATTTCCATTCAGGAGTTTGTATCTCTTAGAAAGGTAGACCTAAATAGCTGTAAATCTGACGAAGAAGTTAATTATGAGGGAAAAGGGCCAAAAAGTGAGGAGGAGAAGAAGAAATATCATTGGTTTGACAACGATGGCTGCCAGAAACAGCTTGCAAATCATGGAACTGTGCGAGGACAAAAAGTTGACTCTAAATTATGGTGAGACTGGGTCTCTAAATCACTAGGGAGCAAAATGATTTCAGTAGACCTTTAATTTTCAGTTATTGAAAGTCAACATCATGGCAAGTAACTGCAATGTTTTACAGCAGACCATCATGAAAGTATTTTATTTTTCATTTCCCAAAAATGTATGAAATTTTCAAACACAGGTGAAAATCAATCATCTCACCAATCATAGGAAAAGCAGCTCCCTTCCCAAGTGAGGTATGGATTTTCAGGATAATGAAGGAGAGGCACAAAGTCATCTGCTCAGAATATCTTGCACTCATACTATACTGCCTTTACCCAGACACCCCTGAGTGCACACTGGACCAGCCATCAAAGCAGGTTACTTCAGCCAGCACCAAAATGATAAGGAAGAAACACTGAGTAAAGCAAGCAACACCTTTCACACCCCATCTCTCCTCATCATCTCCAATGTCCCTTCCTGAACACAGGATCTTTTTGATCAGGTGACTGGGGACTTTCACACTATGACAACCAACAGCCAAATGGTAAAGTTTTTACAGTGCTCTATAGGATAAAATCCTTCTGTGTCTGGAATGAGAGTTCTACCTCTAATTAGGTCTCTAGCCCATTGAACAACAATAAAGACTAAGCACAAGGGTAAGACTAAAATTCTGCCTTTTCCAACAGTTTGGGAAAATATCTCAGGCCTGTGAACATTTGCTCTTTGGAACCCAAAATTCTTCCCTGAGAATAGGTCCCTACATTTTGCAATATTTCCCTTTCATATACAACCAGTGAAAAGACCTAAAGATAGCAATGTTATTCTTCTTGAAGGTTCAGTTTTGCCACAGAGATAGTGGATATCTCTCTGCTAGTGAATAAAATAGGATTAACACAAAAGCTCAACATTTTTCTATGGTTTGATTATAATCAATGGAATGAGGTTTAACAAGACCAAATGCCAGGTCCTGTATTTTGGTCACAACAATCCCAAGCAACTCTATAGGCTTGGGAAGGAGTGGCTGGAAAGCAGCCCATTGGAAAAGGGTCTATGGCTGCTGATGGATGGATGGCTGAACATGAGCCAGCAGTGTACCCAGCTGGCCATGAAGGCCAATGGCATCCTGGCCTGTATCAAAACCAGTGTCCAGCAGGAGTAGTGCCATGATTGTGCACCTGTACTAGGCTCTGGTGAGGCCACAGATTGAGTACTTTGTTCAGTTCTGGGTACCATAGTATAGGAAAGATATTAAGGTCTGGAGGGTGTCCAAAGAAGAGTAACAAGGCTGGTGAGAGGTTTGGAGAGTTGTTATAAGATGAGTGGCTGAGGGAATTGGGGTTGTTTAGTCTAGAGAAGGCTGAGGGGAGATCTTATTGCTCTCCACAGCTCCACAAAAGAAAGTTGCAGTGAGGCTGGTGTTGCTCTCTTCTCCCAAGTAACCAGTGACAGGATGAGAGGATATAGGCTTAAGTTGTGCCAGGGGAGGTTTAAATTTGGCATTAGGGATAATTTCTTTACTGAAAGAGCAGTGAGGAATTGAAACAGGCTGCCCAGGGAAGTGGTGGAGTCAACATCCCTAGAGGTGTTTGAGAAGTGTGTAGATGTGGCTCTTCAGGACATGGTTTAGTAGTCATGAAAGTTAAGTTATAGTTGGACTTCATGATCTTAAAGGTCTTTTCCAGCTTTAGTGATTCTATGGTTCTACGATTTTCCTACAGTATGTTACCACATACCCTGGCTCCTTCCAGACTGCCAAGGACTGGTCTCAAGGATAACACATAGGAATAGCATTTAAAAGGAAATATTTCCAGTATTATTTTGGGTATAGCCACCCTTTCTTAGAGGCAGAGAAGAAAGAAGACGCCAAATTATTTTAGATTTTCATGATCTACTAGCAATAAAAGTTGGAATTAGGTGCTGAATCTTGCATGTCTTAGCCATATTAACTTTCCAAGATGTCCCTGGCTTGCTCTAGACCAACTTCTCAAGTGAAGCTGAAAGCCAAGCCTTTGTCATTTTCAGTCCTTGACCAGACTACTTGGCCAGATTGGCATGACAATGCCAACCAAACATTTTGGAGTCAAGTATACTGTGTAGATTGGGAAAAAAAATTGTCTCCAGATGTCTTTTATCAACTTTAATATAAAAACAATTCACAGTTTGATATTGGACTCAGTTTTCCAACATTTAAATCTCTTAATTATCTTTCTTTTAACTTATTTTAACTTTTAAAAAATATAAACAATTTATCATCACAAAGTTCTGAAATGTAAAAATGAGAGATAACAAAAATAGTCAAACTTAATTTTTTTTTCACTTTATTTTTAAATTTCATTCACTGAATTCAGAAAGCATTCTTGTTTTTTTCTCAGAGAATGTGGTGTTGGCAAAAACGTTTGATTTTGCATATTTCCAGAAATAATGTCCCCTTCTTCCCCTGAATTCTATATTATTTTAAGAAGAGAACATTTGTTGTGTTACTGAAGAAATGACACAATGAAAACAAAGGGTCTGATGATAATTCTCAAGCACTGACAGTGTTATGACCTTGATTTCTTCACATCATTGCTCTCAGTTATACTATCTTTATATTTATATGTACTTATATAAAACCTACAAAGAATCAGACAATGCAGATTTTTTTAGACAGTAAAATAGAGATGGAAAATTAAATATCTGGTTTTTCAGAAGAGCAAGCTGTGCTGCTTTGAGGCTAATTGGAATATTTTAATGAGAAAAATAAGACTGTAGGCTCAGAAAATAAAACAATGATGATGTCTACTTCACTCACAGGTTTACTGAAATGTATAAAAGCAAGGACACAAACATAAATAAGACAGAGTCGCTCTGTCGGTTGGTCTCCCTCTCTCCTTGCCTTCTAGCTGGATCAATTCTGCTTCTAACCCCTCTCACTGATCTTTCCGTTCACCTTGCATGTAAGGTAGATTCTGGGATAAGATTGGAGGGTGGGGAGAATATGGAAGGGTGGTTGGGAACTCCTCTTGGAGACTGATTTCTGGGAGGGATATTGTGTTTCTGTATTACTTTTTTGCTGTATATAGCTGTAAATATTTGTAATACATTCTAAATATTTGCTTGTATATTGTGCCAAACTGTGAATATAAAGCTTCATCCATTAACTTTCAGCCAGCTGAGTGGATTCAAAAGTGGGTGGTGGGGAAGGTAACTCCTGAACCATTACACAAGCCTGTGTAAAAAAGCTCAAGAAAAGCTGGCAAATATATACCTCAAAAATTAGTATCTGAAGACAGAAAGGGCCATTCAAAATTTATATTGAAACCTCAAGACAAGGTAACTCATTTTTCACAATCCATAGTATAAGTTTTTCCTAGCAAACAAACCAGGGTATTAATGTACATCACAGGATAATTTTTTGTTCTGTTTTAAATCAAATTATAGAAATCTAAAACTTCCTTTTTTTTTTTTTTTCCTTTTTCACAGAAGCCCAAGAAAAAGCACAAAAGTAATTTGGTGAACAAAAACAAGATTGAGAATTATGGTGATATCCAAAAGCAAAATAATGTGGCAATGGTGACAAAACTTAATGTGATTTAATTGCCTTCCATTTACTGAAACTTTACAGTGTTTTAATTCCTTACCTAATTTAAATAAAAAATATGAAGGATGACCTTAACTGGATCACATTCTTTGAAACTCTAAATCGAGGGAAGGCCTTAAATAGATCACATTCTTTGAGACTCTAAATCCCTTTACTGGATGTGAGGACTCTTCAAAGAAACAGCCCTAATTCAAAATGAGGTTATTCTGGATCCAGTTCAAGGGAATGAGCCAAGCATGATTAGCACCATAAGGCTGCATCTACAGAACATCTTGTACAATAAGTATTAGAAATATTAAGTCTGGAAGACACAAATTATGCAAGAAAACACAAACTCAGTGATTTTAGCAGGGCTGACATTGATGGGAATTAAGCACTGCAGAAAATATGCACTCAAATTTCACAGCAGTGTTACAGATATAAATTATAAAATTCTATAGCTTAAATCTTCCCCAGATTTGGAAATGCCTGCAAAAACCAGGATAAGTGAATTAGTCTCCAACAATCCCTCAGGGATCAGTCCCATTACTGGTCTTGTTCAACATCTGTGTGAGTGACATGGACAGAGGCACTGAGTGCATCTTCAGCAAGTTTGCTGACCGCACCAATCTGTATGGTACAGCAGACATGCTGGAGGGCAGGGATGCCATTCAGAGGGACCTGGACAGGCTGGAGAGGTGGGCACAAGCCAACCTCATGAGGTTCAAAAAGACCAAGTGCAAGGTCTTGCATCTGGCTCAACCCAATCCCAAGCACAAATACAGGTTGGGCAATGACTGGCTGGAGAGCAGCCCTGAGGAGAGGGACTTGAGGGTACTCATAGATGAAAAGCTCAGCATGAGCTAGCAGTGTGCACTTGTAGCCTGGAAAGCCAACCAGATCCTAGGCTGCATCAGAAGTGTGGCCAGCAGATCAAGAGAGGTGACTCTCCCTCTCTACTCTTCTCTGGTGAGACCCCACCTGGAGTACTGCGTCCAGCTTTGGAGCCCCTATTACAAGAGGGATGTCGACATGCTGGAGCATGTCCAGAGAAGGGCCATGAGGATGATCAGAGGGCTGGAGCACCTCTCCTATGAGGACAGAGTTGGGGCTGTTCAGTCTGGAGAAGAGGAGGCTCCCAGGTGACATTATTGTGGCCTTTCTGAAGGGGGTTTATAGAAAAGCTGAGGAGGGACTTTTTAGGCTATCAGGTAGTGACAGGACTAGGGGAATGGAGCAAAGCTGGAGGTGGAGAGATTCAGACTGGACATGAGGATGAAGTTCTTCAGCATGAGAGTGGTGAGACCCTGCAATGGGTTGCCAGGTAGGTAGGTGGTTGGGGCCACTTCCCTGGAGGTGTTTAAGGCCAGGCTGGATGAGGCTCTGGCCAGCCTGATCTGGGTGGGCGTTCCTGCCCATGGCAGGGCGATTGGAAGCATGACCCCTCAAATGGGCCTTGGCAATATCCACCTGAGAGTGGTAAGAGAGCTGGCTCCTATCATTGCAAGGCCACTGTCCATAATCTCTGAGGAATGTGCTAGAAGACTGGCAGAAGGATATTGTCACTTCCATCTCAAGAAGTGCTTAAATGACGATTCAGGAAATTATAGGAATGTTGATCTTACTTCAGTCCCTAAGAAAGTTATGGAACATATCCTCCTAGGGGCTATCACAAGTCAAATAAAGCATGTGATTGGGAAGAGCTAGCCAGCTGATGTGGATGTTTTCTACCTGAATTTCTCAAAGGCTTTCTGTACAGATCCCTACAGCCTCTTCCTAGAGAAACTGGTATGTTCTGGGCTAGACAAGTGATCTATGTGATTGGCAAGGAACTAGCTGACAGTCCACATTCAGAGGATGGGGGCAAATAGCTCCTTTTCAAACTGGCAGCCTGTCACAAGTGTCATCTTCCAGAGATCGATATTGAATCCAATGCTGAAATCCCAGGAATGGGTGGCTGAACACATCTCTCAAAGGCAACTGTGTAGGGATGGACTTCTGCATCAGCAAGAACCACCAACTTAAACATGTGTTTGGGAAAGATACTTCTCACCTAGCTTCTCCAAGTGAACATGTAGACTCAATCCATAATCAGTGCAGGGAGAGAAACAGCTCCAGACAATTCATCTTCTGCTCAGACACCTACAATGCGGACTGACATTCTCCCAGGAAGTTTTCTCCATGGTTTGTGGGAGACACTCAATGTTACCAGCTTAATCTGGTACAATGCCAGACTCTGCCAGCTCTGATTGATAATGTATATGCTTTTTCCTCTACTCCTTCTATCAGCTAAAAAGCTACCCACATACAGCTTGCAGCCATGCTTAACTGCCTTATCATTTACCATATCCAGGCTTTAGCAGTAGCTGCTGCAATGTAAGTAAATGACAGTCTCCATACAAATGTTACTCTACTCTTCACTTTTCTGTATCTTCCTCCACATCTCACAAAATGCTGCTGTGTCCATATATATATTTCCATGAAGCATGCCTATTCAAAATTAATGTTATTTTACCTATCGAATGAAAATATTTTTTGTATTAAATAGTTAAATTAAGTTCAACATTTGTACTAAGATGTTTTTAAAGCTTCAAAGACAAACAATCATAATAAAATATGTTCTTGTTTAATCTACAAAATAAGTACATTTGATTTTAATTATCTGGATAATGACCAAGCAAGTATATCAGGCACATCCCTTCCAAAAGATAATGAAAGGCACAGAGGAGCAAACAATATCTCTGAGAATAGACCAACACATTCTGACTCTAAAGATGACTCCTGTAATGAAAATCTGTCTTTTGCAAATGATTCATCTTCTGAGGACTGTGCTGAAGATGTTAAAAATCGGGATGATGCATGTGAAAATAAAATTATCAATATGAAGATGAGGAACAGCAGTCTATCACTGAAGAGCTGTTTGATAATAATGAAATTGAGGAAACAGCTAGTGGCACAGAAACAAATGAAAGCAGAGGAAACGTCAATGGTTGCAGTGAATCAACCGTTTCTTTAAATGCAAGAAGAAAAGTTAGCAGACACTAAGGAAATACACTAGATAATGATGGTCCTGACTTGGTAATGAACTGAAAGTTCTAAAAATGTTAGATTAGAAGGAAGACAAATTAAAAAAATAAATTACACTTTGTTGATGAACTAAGACAGTTAAGACACTGCATTCAGATCTGAGCAGCAATTTAGTGGCATTATTACTATACCCAGATCCTGAGCAAGGCTGAAAAGGATGAATCAATGGGAGGAGTAAGTGCTTAGGTCCTTTTGAGATATGTCTCTTCATCTTCCCTGAAATTAAGACTCATATTGACTACATAAGGAAACAGTATTCTGTTTACCTTAATCTTCACATTAGCTGATGATACTAGCAGCAGTACTGATGAAAATGGACCTGATGTAACACCGCTGCAGGAAGCTAATGATTGTAATGAATCTACTTGCTGCTGAAGTACAAGGGTGCAAGCACATAGATATATTTAAAACAAACAAGTAAACAGAATGTAAAAGCAGACAATTTCTTAACCCAAATTCATCAATTATCAGTGTTTTCTTGTTTGATACATTCACTTGCGGTCCCTTATCCCCCTCCTCTTTAAATACATTTGTCATAAATAATATTTTAAAAATTCATCTGTTTCTACTGCTTTTTGTCACACGTCCACAGAGATCATAGAATCATAGAATAGTTTAGGTTGGAAAAGACCTCAAAGATCATCCATTTCCAACCCGCCACCACAGGAAGGGACACCTCCCACTAGATCAGGTCGCTCAAGACCTCGTCCAGCCTGGCTTTGAACACATCCAGGGAGGGAGCAGACACAACCTCCCTGGGCAACCTGTTCCAGTGCCTCACCACCCTCACTGTGAAGAATTTCTTCCTAACATCCCGTTCAAATCTCTCCTCTGCCAATTTGAACCCATTCCCCCTTGTCCTGTCATTACAAGACCTTGTGAACAGTCCCTCCCCAGCCCTCCTGTAGGCCCCCCTCAGATACTGGTAGGCTGCTATAAGGTCTCCTCTAAGCCTTCTCTTCTCCAGGCTGAAAAGCCCCAACTCTCTCAGCCTGTCCTCATAGCAGAGGTGCTGCAGCCCTCTGATGACCTTCGTGGCCCTCCTCTGGACTCTCTCCAGCAGTTCCATGTCCTTCCTATGCTGGGGGCTCCAGAACTGCACACAGTACTCCAGGTGGGATCTGACAAGAGAAGAGTAAAGGGGGAGAATCCCCTCCCTTGCCCTGCTGGTAATGCCTCTCTTAATGCAGATCTCAAAAGACTTCCAATTTCTACTATCTCTGTCTAATTGTCATTGTATGATGACTGATTAATCTTTCTTTCCTTTTTGTCTAATAATAATCAGCTGGTATATGATAACAGTTCCTAAAGCAGCTAATGTTCTGTCAGAACTATCCTTAGAAGGTTGTAACTTGAACATAAATTATCACTTTTAATTGACTTTTAACTGGAATTACTGTTTACAACATTTTGTTAAAGAATTTTAAGAACAAAAATAGCACCAAAAAAAGTTAGGTTTTGGCAAAATATGCCCTTCCTAATCTCATTGCAAAATGTTGCTTTTTCTGTCTGGGCTTAATTGGGGTGTTGAAGTATTGGCATGTTTTACTTTTTTCGTAACAGAGGGAGAAAAAAGAGGGGAAAAAAAAAAAAGTAAATATTCTTCTTATACACAACTAAATTTGCAACTATATTGGCTGTTGAAAATGCCACATCAAAGCAAAGCCACATTAAAATGACATCATTTTAAAAAAGAAATTACATAAGATCAGTGAAGAAAAGTGGTTTAGAACCGTTAGACATTAATGTTGCAGATTCAGCCACTAATTCAAGACAAAATATGTGCCACTGTGCAAATGGCTATTTAATGACATGCAATGAAATTGTCGATACCAAAGAGAATATGTTGAGAGACTTGTACAGATGGTTGATTTCAGAAAGTTACTTTTCTCCAGTAGAATGAAGACAGCTGAAAATTATAGAAGTGGCTAGTAGATGCCTCATGGAGATTTCAAGAAGATTCTTAGAATCTAAGGGTGATGGCAAATCTGTGAGGCCAAGACCAAAGATCCTATAAATTGTGATTTATTTTTTTTTTAACAGGTCATGAGATAGGGCAGAGAAAGGATAAGAAACATTGTTAGAAGGAATAGGGAACAACAAAAAGTAAGAGAGACCTTGGCAGGTACATTGGAATTTTAAATTGCTGTTACTGGCTATTCTACAAAGAGAGGTGTGCACAAAAAGTCCAAGGAGGAAATATCAAGCATATGATGAAAGAAACTAACTGTTTTGGTTTACTCCCCCTCCTCAAACAATGATAAGAGTTATAAAGTAACTATCAATTTCTTTGTTCTGTTGTCTGAAGTTTTGAGGCAGGAAAATTGACAAATTACTTTTTCATTTTCCCTTCAGGTTAGTAAAGAGGAAACTGGTGGGGAAAGGGAAAAAAGAGACCTGCACACTCACATCACACTCACATATAATGAATGAAAAAAACCCAAACCAAAACAAAATAAAACACCCAAAGCCCCAGCAATCTAATTGAAGCTGCCTAGTTACTGTGTTGTGGAGCATATTTTATTATCCGTATTGTAATACATGTTAAAGAACTTATTTAAGGTATCTTATATGATTCTTTGGCAAACGTAAATGAATGAGCTGAGCAGTTTTTGATACCGCAGATGTGTAAAAATCAAAGGAAAAGAGCTTCCATCCTCTCCTTTGAGCTTTTGGAATGCCTTTAGGTCTGTTCATTAGAAAACAGAAGTCCCTTAGAGGATCAGAAAACAATATTCCATTGGGAGCAATCTGATATCTGTAATATTGGTGCTCTTATTTAAAAACAAAACAAAGCAAAACAAGACTGATGAACACATTTAATGCAAAAATGTTTAAAATAAAAAGAGCGTTTTAGATCTCTTAGCTTTACAAAGTCAAGCACACAAGAAACATGTTCTATCTGAAATTATGCAAATAAGCTTTCATTATCTAATTATCTTGGCTATCTAACAAAGCACTTTAAGGGTTTGTCTGTGACTTAATAGTGGTAAGAAAAAACACGAGAATTTCCAATATTACTCCACAGTTTACAAAATAGAAGCAGGTAAAAAGTATTCAGGATACTGTTGAACACTGCTATTTTGAGTACCCTTTCACATGCAGTAACGACTGCAAAGTGATCCATGCCTAGCATGTGGTTAAATATAACCAATATCAGTATCAAGAAATAGACATCAATTCAGTAATGTTAATGTAGCACATGAACAGAAGGGACCAGGTGTGTCACTATGGCTAGGTGCCTACAACTATGGGCAGCAGACATTATATTCAGACCCAAAAGACCGAAGACCAGTTCCTTCTCTATGTCATAAATTGTAAACCTAAAGGGCAGTCAAATCAATAACATGACCAATAAAGAGGATGAGATCCATCAGAACTCTAGGCCTCTCCAAAGATCACCCATGTAGAACATTTAACTGTGCACACCTCCTAGAAAACTGGCCATGAAACTCACAACAGAGAGGTACAAATAGCCCGTCTCGCCCCAAAACATTGTTCCTGAGAGAAAAATCTTTTTAAAAGTTAAAATTTTTTAAATGGTTTTGTTCTTAAATCGAGTGATTGGCTTAGCAGTAAATAGTTTTTTAAGTCATACAGTTCAAGTACAGAAGATATTTTAGAGCCTGTATAGACAAATGCACTCTGTTCTATAGCTACAGTAGAATTTTAGATTATTATTTTTTTCAAAAATAAAGTTTAAAGTTTAATATTTTAATGTCTCCCTGCAGCAGGACACTCTTATTGCTGGACTGAGGCTAAGTGGAATATTTTAATGAGAAAAATTAGGTTATAGGCTCTGAAAAGAAAACAATGGTGATGTCTATTTCACTCAAAGGTTTACTGAGATGTATACAAGCAAGGACATAAACATAGATAAGACAGAGTGTGTCTCTCTGTCTGTGGAGTCTGAGCTCTCCCTCTTTGGCTTCTAGCTGGATCTGTGTAACCCAACTAATCAATTCTGCTTCTTGCTCCCCTCACTGATCCTTCCTGTTCACTTTGCATGTAAGGTAGATTCTGGGATAAGGCTGGGGGGTTGAGAGAAGGTGGAAGGGTGATTTGGAACCCTTCTTGGGGATTCTGATTTCTGGGAGGGGCATCGTGTTTCTGTGTTACTTTTTAACTTGTATATTTCTATATATAGCTGTAAATATTTGCAATATATTGTAAATATCTGCTTGCATATTGTGCTAAGCTGTGAATATAAACCTTCATCCCTTAACCTCCAGTTGGCTGAGTCTGGTCTGGGTGAATCCAAAAGTGGGGGGGGACAGGTAACTTCCAAACCATCACACACCCAGAAGGTGTCTGTCTTCAGAAAAACAGAAATAAAAAAGAAAACCCTGTTGTGATTACTCATCAGAACATAATGTTACTACTAACTAATTATCTTCTTTTTCCCTCCACAACAGCAGGACAGCTTCTTGTTCTGAAATATAAGAAGCAATCTTCTGAAGACACTTTGGTGGGAATAGCCGAATCAACATTCCAGCTTTGTCTTTCCACACTTGGGACTTATCTCAATGAACTTCAGCTATCCAAAAATTAAATTTGTTGACTGTGATGACTATCTAATGTGTTCTTTCTAACTATAACAAGGAAAAACAAATTCTGAGGGCAAGTCACCCTAAAATTAATGCTTGGACAAATAGGGAAGCAGACATTTATAAGGAAGCCTCTATGAGGATGAAATTTTTGGCCATTTGCTAAGTGCTGCTGGATGTCAGGGGTTGGCAGGTCATTTCCAGATTTAAAGTAGTGGGAGTGAGAGAAGAGTGATCTAGTGTCTCACTATGTAATTTTGTTTTATTCATGCCCATATTTAGATACAAACACAGAGGGTAGCTAATTGCACTCAGCAAATACAAGACTGTGAATGACTTGGACCATAATTTTCCAGAAAATACATTACTGGGGGGAAATAAGGGGAACTGCTGTAACTGAACTTAATGGGAATTAACACCTGACTCTAGGACAACTGTGAAACAGTGTGCATCCCCCTGAATGCCAGTAAGATACCATTTACCATGGGTCCCCTTCCTCTTCCCCTGCCTAACACAGCTAAAGCTGTGCTGCCTCTCTTCCCATGACCTAAGATTGGTGACTGCTTTCTGTGTTAGAAAAAAAAACCTAACCAAATAAAGGAAATCTTAGCATTCCCAGCTCCAACACTGAGGGTTGAATGGGCATAGAGTGTGTGGGTGAATGCTGTTCTGGGATGGGTGCAGGTAAAGAACCTTTATAAAAGCCTTGGTCATCCCTTCATTAATTTTTTTCCCCTTTCTTTTTATTTACCTTTCTTTCTTTTTCTCTCTCCCTGTAGTTTCCAATTTGAAAGTTAGTATCAAATAGCCAAGAAACTGAACCTGAATGCCTCAGCACAGCTCCTTAATTTAACTGCTGCTGTCAAGCCCACTGAAGTAGGATAGGAAGGGAAACAGGAATTTCCCTTTCGAAGCCTTGCTTTAGTGATCCTGCCACAACAGCACTTCAAAGAGAAGCTGTTCCTTCCCCTCCCAGGCCAGCTTCCACCCTCACCAACTCTAAGAGCAGCTGGGCTCATTAAAGCCCTAACAGCACAGGAAATGGCACAAAGAACTAAATGAAGTTAAGCGCTTCATTTATTTATTTTGATGTATGAATTAAACAACATTGTCATAAATCTCCTAGCAAATCCCAGCCACATCAGAAATAGAAGCTAGCAAACATTTCTGAGGAAAAACTAAGCATCCCTTTAGTTCTCTAGATAACAGTTCTTTGTCAAACCTCATCCCAAAACCTGCTTTACAACTGGCTAATTTAGATCAAGGAAAACTACAAAGAGAAAAATCCCTATGGAGAAGACCCCATATCCTATTTAAAACAATTGGGTTCCAAAGTCAGACAATAGGCTAATGAAAGGATGCTACCCCTTTAAATAGGAGTTTTAACTCATCCCTCTCTAATTATTAATGTAAATGAAATTCTACAAGTGAAGAAAAATTCATAAAAGTCGTACTTATTCATCTCAGAGGGAGATCTGGCATATGAATAGTGCCCATAACCTCAGAAGGTGAAAGATAGAAAATATCACAGGCAACTCCCACCTCAAGTTAACTGAACCAAAAAAAAAGGGAGAATCCTGATGTGAAGGAGACTTGAAGGAGATCCTCCCTAATCGCTTCTTAATAGACTCACAGCCCTGACACAGGAAACAAATCAGGAATTCTGAGGACATGTAATTGTTAATCACATGCATTCACTATCAAATTCAGTAAGAACTTAGAAGCACAGACAATGAACTCTATCATGCTGAAAAAGTGAGGCTTATTACCAACAGTACTCACAGGCTTCTATAACATGCTAAAGTGAAAGCTCCAGCCATGACAATTCCATTGTAATTCCACAGTTATTTATTTGTCTCCAGTGAAGAGAGGGGAGAAAATCATTATCATTTGTAATCAATATATTTCATAAGCAAGTTTTTTTCTATAGGATTTAGCAATACTAGATTTATAGTTCTAACCTGTTCCAAATACTTATTAGACTTTCAAAAGATGAAGCAGATTCAGCTTCTCTGAGAAAAAAAAAAAAAAAAAAAGACACTGAGAAAGAAATTAAATTAATAGCTCTTACCACACCACCACACTCTGTATTAATGAATATTGTGTCAGAATGACATTGCAACTTGGAAAACTAGAATCTAGGTTTGGCTTTTTTTCATATTTGTTCTCCTAGAAAAAGAACAATGGGGTTTGTAAACAAGGTAGTAAAAAACAGCTAGAAGGTCTGTAGAATAAACCACTTAATTTGACATAAATATGGTTAAAAGAACGAGAGAGGCTATACTACTCCTTTAATTCAAACCTTCCTGTCCAGAGGTACAAAAGAATACCACACCAGGGTTTTCATTGCCCAGAAAAGCTACACTAACTGAAGTGGTGCAACCTGTGGTGAGGTTTCCAGATCATGTATGGTTTGAGGTTTTATTCCACTAAGTCTTTTCAGCATAAATAGAGTTTATGCTGACAAAAGAATGTTTTACTTAGTAAAACGTCTTAAGCCAGCTCTTCAACCAGGAGCTCTCTTAAAGAAAGCAGAGGGTTTTTTTCCTTCTGTATTGTCACTGCCTCTACACTTCACCTTATGTCAAAATGGAAATACTGTGAAAAGAAAAATCACATTCTGGCCAGCACAGAACACAAGCCAAATTTTGTCACATAGCTCCCACCCTGAAATGAATGCAAACAGAACAGATACCTATGTGCCTTTTGTATATCAGCAAAGCTTCACTCCTTACAGAATGAAACAAGATTATTCTCGTACAGAATTTATAGGTGTGTGTATTTGTCTGTGCATATATATGCATATATTCTGTACAGATATACATACAAATACACACACTTACCATATCTGTATATGTAACTGTATCCATAGTTAAATTGCATCAATATGAGTATATTTAGCAGAAACCAAAGATGACACCCTCCAACAAGCAACAAAGCAACACAAATTTTGAGTGGAAGAGGAGCCTTGTACAATACCAGAATTACAATGTTAGGCTGAGATGAAAGTTCCAAGAAACAGCTTTACCCTATAATTGGGCCAGTTACTGGTTCCCCTTCAGTGAATTTCCTGACAAGAGCCCCTATCCTCAGAAGGTTTGCTGCTTACAATTGCTTGCTTCAGCCTCTCCTTGCAGCTAATTGCTGGCTTTTTTGTGTTGCAGACAGAAAGGCTGATTGCCAGGTGTGAGGGATGGGAAGGATTTTTCCTGTACCAACACATTGCTCAGTGTAGTTTTTGGTTTTTTTTATTTTTCCCCCTGCTTTCTTCTTAGTGTCCAGTCTGTCTGGTTTGTTGGTATTGAAATGAATGCCCCTGCAACCTTGGGCAGCTCTGCTGAGTGAGGATATTGAAAGGGCCCCATGGGCTCTGCAACCAAGTAGAACAGCAGCAGGTGAATCCTGAGCATATATACATATATATAGCAGGACAGGGAATATGTTTCTGCACCTTGAATGGTTCATGTCTTACTGTGTCTCTTGTCCAACAGGGTCCCATGTGACAGATCAGAGGAAGTATGGCTGTTACTATATACCACATTAGAAGTTATTATTCCCAGATGAGAGCCAGCTTTGCCAGCAACATTAGCTGGTTTTACTCCAGGGAGATTAACAGCTGTTAAATACAGCTACAGCATCCTCGTTTAGCCAAGCACCATGTCTCTTACCAGGTATGTAGTCAGGGCTGGCTCTGCTCACATAGCTGTGCTTTAATAATGCTTTTCTTCTGGAATTTCAGGGGGTATTGAAGGGGTTTATGTGACATTGCTATTCTGAACTCATTTCTGAAAGGTTTACCCAGCCTGTTCCAGGGATGTATGATGTATAACTCCTACGGATATAGGGAGGTAGCACAGGAGAATAACCCATCCTGTGGAGTATGGGTGCTTCCTGTTCTCTGGAGTCTAGCAGAAACTTGTACAAAATCCACAAAAGATTACTAGTGAAATGCTGAAATTCTCCTCCCTTGGACAGATGCATTTAACAGGCTCTCTCAAATTCATTCAGAATTGCACTAAATACATCCAGTAACACCAAAATTAATGTGAGATACTTTCCCAGAACAGAGATGAACAATATTTCTGAGAGGTCGACAAGGTAGAAAAGAATTTTAAAACAGCAAAATACTAAATTATGCCCGCTGCAATATACAGTTAATCACAAACCTTCACAAAATTCCCTCTAACTACATCACACATCTTAAGTTTCTATTGCATGGATTTATTCTAGGATAGCTAGAAGAGAGATCAAAACTGGCCTTACAGCTCAAAGCTAGTTACAAACTATGAAGAGCCTAGTGTCTCTCCATAATTAGCCCATCAAACAGGGAATGTACTTGTCAGACGGTGAATGCATATACAATTATTCAGCAATGTTTAAAGCAGCAAAGGAATAAACATGATCAAAGAGCATCCAAGAATTAGGGATATATCATTTTAATCTCTGAAAATTGCACTACACATCAAATGTATGACAAACAGAATAAATAACAGACAAATTGTGATTTATAAAGTTTGAATACCACCTAGGGGTTATGGTGACATCATGCAGCAAAAAAAAGAACCATAACTGAAGATTAAATTTCACCTTTGAAATTCACTAATTATTTTTTTTTACTGCTAAAACTGTTCTCAAAACCATATTTCAGAGACCTACAACTCATGCCTGTGTTTTCCACTAACTGCTCGAATCCCACAGATCAGTTTTCTAAGCTGTTAAGGAAGGCACAACTTATCCTTGTAATTACAATGACTTGGTTGTCTTCATGCTACTTCATGCATATTTTCTGTTGATCCTAACATAGTTACTCCTCCTTAATGCTGAAACGTAGCTAGAGTTAACAGAGTTCCTTGCAAATGTTTCAGGTACATGTAAAACATGGTAAAAGTGTAAGTGATTTCTTGTTCTCTGTTTGATCATACAGCTTAAGCAGTTCTCCAACCTTCTAGTCCTCATCTGCTCTGAGTGCTCATACTTCTGTGCAGGTGAGATAAGGCGGGGGCAGTCTCTGTGGGCCTGTCTCCTTACAGCAGCACTGGTTCCCAGCTCACAACACACACTATCAGCCTCTAACATCTACGTGGATATGAAAGACTCCCACAGCAATTCTCCCTGCTATCAAGGTCTTTGTATTTGGAGCTGTTCAGCTGTGTTAGATCAACTGCAGTCTATTTACACCAGCTGGATATAGAAGTGTTTGGGGTCTTTTTTGAGTCATGGAAACCTAGAACAAAGACAGAAATCCTCGATGCAGTCTAGTTCAGAAGAAAAAACACTGGCACACACATTGTGCATTGTGTTATTATTTAAGTTAAAACAAAACAACCAGCAAGCAAAAAGCAGCTAAAGACTGTCTCATTTTCCTATTTCATGCTAAGATTAAGATGTGGCTGTCACCTGTGCCTTTTTGTGCTTTATGCAAAATGTACCAGTTTAGAACCTAGTTTGTACTGTACCTCTCCAGATGACAGTATGAATGCGATGCTGCCTCCAGGAAAGGGGATCCATGCAGCAAGAAAGGTCAGCTTCTAGATGGTAATATTAACAGATTTACAATACTGTTTATTTGACTTAAATTCCTGGCCTTGCATATTCTGTGTGTGAAACTACTAAGTGGCAAGTCTGCATAAAACATTTATATAAAAAGAAGTCTGCTACTGGAAAATAAAAAGGTGCTGACACATCATGTAAAGGATGCCTGAGCCTTCCAGCTAATGCCCTGTAACAAGACCCCATTTCAGCCAGGACCTTTCAGATTTTTTAATTCCAAAAGGTTTTTTAAATTAAGTTTTTTTTAAAAAACAAAACCATTGAAAATTACAGAGAATAAAAATCAAAGGATTTTAGAAATTGCTGTCCTGCTTCTCCACTGGAAGGATGTCTTTTTTTTCTTTAGGCTTGTGCCTTGTCTGACAGCCTTTCTATTGCAGCAAATTCTGTGCATCTTCCTAGGTCCTTGGGAGGAGCCTGAGAGTGGGTTCTCCAGCATTCTGGCTGTGTGTCAACTCCCAGTTCTCTGTGGGCATCCACCATCCTCAACAACTTCCATGCTCCCTCCCGTCTAGTTACCTCTTTTTTCATCCCTGCCAACAGTGGCAGTCAGGAAAGTTTTTGCACTCTTTCCCAGGGATGACTCAAGTTCTCCCTCTTCTTTTCCACAGTTTCCCACAACTCTTGTGCATCCACCCAAATAAAGAGAAAGAGATAGCCTCTTTTTTACTGTCTTTCTTGGATACCTCTTTAAAAGGAAAGTGACATACACTGATGAAAAACTATCAAGCAAACACATAAACCAGATGCCATCTATCACAGGTTTCTCTATCCTCAAGTAACTGACACCTCAGCTTTATTCCTTCTCCTGCCCTGTAGCTCACAGTGTGCCTCAAAGCTCACTGAAAACAGTTATTGATCCAAGATGCAGCAAGGATAGAGCCTTTTGAACAGCTCCTTGCCATCATTTTTTTCCTGAGGATCTCAAAACATAGAAAGTCTGGTTCAGCTCAGAGAGAGCCTGCACTTAACCTGGGCAGGTACAGCAGTGGCAATGTCTGGCTGAACTCTGTACAGCTACAATACTCTATCTGCAGACAGGCTGACATGAAACATATATGCTCAGCAAAGGTGATTTTTTTATTGTTCAGACACTCTCAACTAGATTAAATTTTTTTATTACCTTCATCAACTTAGTATCTGTCACTTTCAATTACACTGACTCAGATTTAAGAATAATGCTAATTATTTGAATGTGTTTGTTGTAAATCTAGCCTATGCTAACAGCTGTAATGCAAATTATTTGTGACCTGAATCTTGAATTATAGGGTTTTTTTAAATGCTTTGTATTATTTGTATTTCCATAGTGTCCAAAACCAGTGAGGACTGTGATGTGAGTGCAGGAGAGATACATAAGACATATAAGACTGGCTTCCTGTCTCAAATACTTCCCAAATTAAAAATAAAAAAGAAAATTGACTGAAATGATGACAACTCCTGAATTGTTATTTCAAATGTCTCTTCTATCAGACATGCAACATTAAACAAGGAAAAGGAAAAAACATCAACAAGAAACAGTTAATATAGATAATTTTCACAGTGTTGTTGGTTTGTTGTTTTATTTCTAAATAAATATAGATAACACACAACCAACAAATATTAGTATTGACTCACTTTTAGGGTGCAGGGTTACAGGCAGCAGACATTTCATAAACACCTCAGAGAATAAAAAGCTTGCAATTTAGAAAAAATCTACAGCTCTCTATAGATTATCCAGAAGTATTTTAATCTAGCTGTTAGTTTTTTAACTTTCTAGATGTTCAGTTTTTTTTTTAATTTTGAGTTTTATCTATAAAATATTACTCCCTGGGTTAAGAAGGGTTATAAAGACTAAAATCTACCTTCTAAAGAAAAATATATTTGGCAGGAAATTAATAGCCCATGCAGTTACACCAGGTTGTCAGAATATGGTGCACTGAGAATTAAACATTTGTCAGTTGCTTACAAGCTGGAGGATACTACAGGTAAAAATGAGATACCAGTGATACCAAGTCACAACATGGCCATAATAAGAGCAAGATCTTCTAAGGTCTGGGTTACAAAAGAGAAGAATTGGAAAACGATCTGTTAAATGTGAAACCATCAAGGAAGCATAGTCAAGAATAAATAGGTGGGTATGGATAAGAATTTGCCATCTGCTGAGTAATTAAATACAAGAAAGAGGTATCACAGGAGTGCTGCTCTGCCTACTCATGGCCTCATTCAGCTGAAGACCTCACACCTGTGTTTTTGTCCAGAACCCTAGTTCTTGTTGTCATCACTTTGTTCACACATTTTGATTCATTTTCAGTGATACACAGGGAACCATAACCAGACCCTTCACTTCCAAGACTGTTTATAGTGTGTCAGTCTGTACCTTTCAGGCTACAAAGACCTGTCGCTTTGCTACAGACCAGATGAATATTGTATTATTTGCTGCAAACTTCAACTGCAAGGCAGTAGGCAATTCCTGCTCTGCCTCACTTACAGCATGAACATGGAGAGTGAGTGGTTCTACTCAGCCAAAAGCTAACATGAGGCATCAGTTTCATCTTTTACAGCTTACCAAGGCACTGGACCTGAAATTACCTGAGTACCTGTGTCAGCAAGTAGCTGCTATTAACTAACAGAGAGGCAACCTGACATACTGTCTTGCAATAAGCGTTCATGATAAATGAAACCAAAACTAAGATCCTGATCTTCAGTCTTCCTGTCAGGAAAGTAGACAACAAGTAACACTTTGATACGTGAAGCAATAAAAGAGTATTTCTCTATTTGTCACAATTACCAAGGGATTTACATTTGGGTAGAGTGTGCTTCTGTATGGCTGCATTATCATTCCCAAGCACGTGCAAACCGTTGTGACAGGATCAATATTGCAGGGAATCTCCGTGTTTTGCTGTTCTTAGAAAAGTCTAACAAAGGTTCCTCTATACAGACAGAGTAATCTAAGTGGAAGAAAATTATCTACCACATACAGATGTGTGTGTCAAGAAGCCCAAAGCCCTATACATTTATTGTCTGTAGATCCACTGATTATTAACAAATCACATTTCTTTTAGCAAAGAGTTCATGCACCTACAGCCCTAAATCTGGAACAAAATCCTTACCTTGAATATAGGCATGTTGGATAAAGAAGTATCAACTGAAGGCCTGTAATGTTGTCACTGAATACAGAGTCTCTAGAGGCAGCTCACTTGACTCAGAATTGCAGATCTGGGACCTCAGGGGCAAGCTCTCTGTCTGCAGCCTAAATGGAAAGATTAGGGAGAATATCCTGTAGAAATAATGTGGAAAATCCTTTGGGTGTTTTGTGCCAAATTTATTACATTGCTTTGGTTCAAGGTGTCTTTTCATATCAGGCTGGCAGAGATGCCAATATTCACTTTTATGAATGTAGGATAAAGAGTAGGTGAACAGTCAATAGGGGTTACTGCTGGTTACTCCTGTTTAAACTGAGTATTGACATCAAATGTTTTCTTGTCCTTCAGATCAGGATGGAGGACACTCAAGATGTGGACCTGAATCTCCCCAAATACAGGCTGCCAAGCATCATTATCTTCCCCTGTAGTCTTTTTGACAAGATATCCCTAGCAATTTTGCTATTTCTTGTGCCTAGAAAATTTGCTGTATTGTCTAACTAGTCTCACCCCACAAAGCAGTTGAAGTCAGTCATGGTGTCCTTGATTAAGTCTTAGATGAGATGAAGTAAGAACCTTCTTCCTAAGCCACCTGAGGTGCTGTAAAGCAGTACACTCATCTAGGTATCTCCCAAGCACAAACCATGCAGGAAGCAAAAAACAGGGAAGGTCCCAAAATGTGTTCTGGATAACTTGTTTTATTTTTACCTTGCTGTGATCATAAGTAATTTCCCACAACGAGATGAATGCAGAAAAGAAAATCTGTAATTGTAATTTTGTAGTTAATTCTAGTTACTGATTGTAATTAAAAAAAAAATGTAATTACTGATTGTAATCAAAACTATGTGGTATTTCTTCTTGTTTCCATTCATTTTGCAAACTGGTTTAAAGTCGGTCTCATTATTTTACAGTCCAGGGTAACATCTTTAAATTATTTCTTAACATACTTTGAGCCTGCCTTATAGGACTTCCCTCTNTTTTTTTTTTTTTTTTTTTTTTTCTGTAAGTCACAAGTATCTGTGTATATGTGATTTGTTACATCCACCATACAGCACAGTCAACCAACCCATGAAACGAATTCTGCTCCTAGACTAACACAAAATTACCAGAGTAGATTAATCTTATTTCAAATTCTGGCCATCTGCACAGAATCTCAAAAGACAGGTGCCTAAAATTGTCTTTGAGAATACCTGTGGAAAAATACTGATCATCCAGCTATTTGCATATCTACCACATTAAACACAGGGCGGGGGAGCTTTGAAAATTCTGGCATCGATTTCAATGCCTTCTGCAATCAACTAAGATAAAATGCATTGTGTGTGTTTCAAGACTACACTTCAAACACTAGCACCAGCAAGATGCTGCCATTTTAATTCTGAGCAAATAGTGGATCACCTGCTGAGTCCAATGTTAGGTCTAAAGTTTTCTATCATTTAAAAGCAGTCTTTTGACTTAAATATAAAATCAGTGGCTTACACGGTAAATCATTATAAATCTCTTGCAAGCTTTTAAATCAATCAGTCAAGCTTAGAAAGCAGTGATTTGGAGAATCATAGCTTTGAGGCTTTGGGGCCTTTTTGTGCCAAAGTAATAAAAGTACACAAATACACTTTTAAGAATAGTGGTTAGTTTGCTTTTTACCTCCCAAGAAGTAGACAAGTTTGACTAAGTAGATTTACCACAATGTTTGGGGAGGGAAAAAAATCTGTTACCTAATATTGTTTTGAAACTCTAACACAGCGAAGGCATATTTAATGTACTTAACCATAAAAGTCAGTCTAAAATTGTTCTTAATTCAGAAGGTAAACTGTTTTCTGGCCTATTAATGAAGACTGTGATTTGTAAATATTTTCCAGTGCCAGGTAGCCAAAGAATTGCTGCACTGGTGGCAAAAGTAGTGCCACCTAGAATTAAAGATTTTTCCATAAATACAACACTGTTTCCAGCTGCTCATAAGTTTGGCAGCTGAATCATGAAGCTATAATTTTCTGTACCTCTGCCTGGTTATAGATTGTTTGTTGGAGAAGCAGCAGCAATTCAAACATGGACTTTGGAAGTTTGTCAGAAGAAGGTTAGAGAATTTTTTTTTATTCACTAGAACTGTATTTGACTCCACACATGTCCCATAAATTTTTCCATTTGGTTAGAGAATGTTGCCCACCAGCTGCACTTTTTAGTTACCTTAATAATCCCTAATGATGGATGAAATGTGTCTGTTTGTGAGAAGTGGTATGCTGTTTGATTTGTTCTGTCTCTGCTTACTTTTGTGTGTGTTTACATATACATATATATACGCATGCATGATCTACATATGTGTGTGTATGTATATGTACATAAGTACACAAAAAAAAAATAATTGTTTTCTCTTACAAAACATATCTCTAAGCATGAGAAAGGAAGGCTGCCTGTTCCTTTTGTTCTCTCATCTCCACTCTGCTACAAGTGAAACTTCTAGGAAGAGAGGGTTATACTTTGCCTGAGAATGAGATTTCTTTCCTGGATGAGTTTTTAAAAGAGATAAAGATGGGAAGACGTGGGTAAATGCAGTATGATCTGGAAGGCTCCTGAAGGAGCAGAGAACTTGGTTGCAGTGGATAGGGTGGGGGAAGCCACACTTGAGCTTTAAGGATAACAGAAAGCAGGGGATTCTTCCTGTGACCAGAGTAGTTGCATGGAGTTTGCTCAGCTTTATAAGGAAATTAATCTTGGTAAGCCAGGATAGGGAAAAACAAATAACAACCCAGGAAAGTCCATAACTGGAGAGATACATTTACTTTCAGACCTGTTACTTTAAGCAGCAACTCTGAATACACTCTCTCAGGCCCGAATGGTGGTTTGTTGGGTTTTTTTGTTCGTTTTGGGTTTTGGTTGGTGTTTGGTGGTTTGGTTTTGGTTTTGTTGTTGTTGTTTTGTTTTTNAGGGGGCGTTGTTATTATCATGTATTTTCAACAAACCAAGCTGTACTGACTGGAAGCCCAGAGGTGCATCTGGGCATACTCATTACACTGTGCCTGTACATGTTTGAACTCAGATCCTGCTGCCCTCCACGTCCAAGCACTTGAGTCCTTTCTGTGCTCTGTTATCTGCATGTTTCTCAGTTGCTGGCAGTGGCTCTTTAGACTGGCTGCAGTCTCGCCAGTCTAGGTGCCCAGCTGGCTCTCTGTTACACAAAAGAAGGAAGAGAGAGACTTTAGGTATTCGTGAGTCATTTTCCTCCTCTCAGCAACACAAAGCGCCTTCGGCTATGGACCTGAACGACTACGCTCTGTGCCACATTCTTAACTCACTACTGTACTTCAAAAGGGAAAGAGGTACCCAGAACAAGTAGCCTTAGATAACTGCTTGATATTTTCTGTGATTTTTCTTAATGTGGTGTGTGTGACTACGTGAGGAAGCCAGGCAGCAGCCTGTCATTACAGCCCAGGAAAAGCCACATGCAATCAGTACAGCATTCCAGCTGCTTGAGTCATCTGCCTTTGACAGCATCTACAGCCGGTAAAATCAAGACATAAACTCAGCAATGGACAGTTACAAAATTTCCTCCGGAAAGTAAGTTTTTCTGTCATCTGTGATGACTTGGACTTTAAACAATAAAATGGATAAAGACAGACAGTCTAAAGTTATTTTGTTAAACACCACAGTGCACACAGTAATTTTGTGCAACTACACTTTTAGTTTATATCCTTGGAATGTACACCAGGCCCTTGGCCCTCATCATCTGTTGCAATAATGACTTTCACATATTAATTATGCATTGTGTAAGATAACATTTCCTTTGATCCATTTTCGATGTTGCTCTTTGACTGCATGTAGAGCTCCTTTGTCCTTGTGCAGTGTGAGCGGGTGGGTAGCAGCCAGTCCCTCACTTGAATTTGGCTTGGCTTGGGTGACAAGGATTGTGACATACTCACCTCTCCTGAAAAAAAAGAAAAAGGCTAATTGTCTGACTTCTTGTAGATTTAAAAGCCCAGACTTACATATTCCTTGTTAAAACAGTTCTGTAATTAAGCAAACCCACTTATTTTCCTCCACAACGACTGCGATGTCAGAGTTGTATTCTTACAATTATTTTTATTATATAGTATTGTTTAACTTATGCATGAAAATCATAATGTAAATAATACAAAACCTCCTTTTTACACAATAGACCTAAGATAAACCCTCTGAAGTCAACAGAAAGAATAGCTTTACATTTGGTTGTCTTCAGATCTGTCCTAAGGTTTATTTTGTTCCTAAAATACTCTTTGCTCTAGCCAATTTTGCTCATAATTCTCTGGGCTTTGTGCCTTTCTGGCTATGGTACTGCATTAACATACTTTTGTTGAATTATCTTTCTCATTCATGTTAAACTGAAAAAAATTAAGAGCTTGCAGCAGACTAAATTCAGGTAGATATAACATCACAGGAGCAGTGTTTGAATAGAAACATGAATCAGGTAATAAATAGCTCTCTTTGATCATTGTTTTTAAAATCTCTTGAACCATACTTTGATTAGTTCTATTTAATATTTAACATCTGGTTAGTCAATTTCAATCTGCAATGAGCGCTGCTGGAAAACTTCTATGCTGACTAAATACATTTATAATACTACAAAGCTGACATGTAATTGATTTTAGTTCCCATAAAAGGATTATGTTAACTTTTCTTAATCCATATATTAGGGTTTTGTGAAGTCCAGTGAATTCACACCAGGGATACTAAGTGTTTATTCCTTATCAATATTTTATGTAAAAATGATAGGATTATATTTTAGCCTAAGTACTGCTTGCTAGTTTTTCCTCTGGCAAATGCAGCTAAAAATGCAGACAATATTACAGTGCTGTGGTAGCACTGGTACAGCAAAGACCTATTAGATGTTCTCTGTTGCTATATTTTACAAATAATAGCATACTGCACTGAAAATTGGTATGGCTGTAAGCTACCAAAGATTATTTCTCCTTCTGTTAGAAGAGTATGATAGATGTAATTTTTTAAACTTTTATACATGAACAAAAAGTGTCAGACTACATCCTAGTTAAATGTTTGATCTATCAAATACAACGTATCAGACCCATGTGAGTCTAGGAAGACACCAGCAATGAAAACTGCCAGTAGCCATTGATGCTGTCAGTATTCAATCGCCCTGTGTTAACATTGGCAATTATAGAATAGAATAGAATAGAATAGAATAGAATAGAATAGAATAGAATAGAATAGAATNAGAATAGAATAGAATAGAATAGAATAGAATAGAATAGAATAGAATAGAATAGAATAGAATAGAATAGAATAGAATAGAATAGAATAGAATAAGCCAGGCTGGAAGAGACCTCCAAGATCATCCACCCCACCTATCACCCAGCCCTATTCAATGGCACTAAGTGCTCCATCCAGTCTTTTCTTGAACACCTCCAGGGATGGAGACTCCACCACCTCCATGGGCAGCCCATTCCAGGCTAAAAACCATAAGCACCATAAAATCATAGGATCACAGAACGGTTTGGGCAGGAAGGGACCTCAAAGATCATGTAGTTCCAACGCCCTGCCATAGGCAGGGACACCTCCCATTAGAACAGGTCGCTCAAGGCCTCATCCAACCATATTAATAGTAAATCTAATGCCCTTATGTGTGCTGAAAGAAAAAAGAAGAATTAATAAAAAGACAAAATTTAAAGTCTTTGTCTCTCTAGGGAGAGTTGATGGTACAAAAATTTCCCTGCTTAATTGAAAAAGACCATGAGCCTGGATGCAATTATAAACATCCAATTATAAACAGGGGCAGTGCTAGCTTTCAAGGATGACATTCTAACTTTTACCACAGTAAGCCCATCCCTAATCTGTAGCAGTAACTCAAAAATGGGTTGATCCAAACATTGGCCAGAAAGTAAAGAATGAAACAATACCCGTTCTGTAATACAATACAAACCAATGCTTTGGTCCAAGGCAAAGTGCCACAGACCATTAGACCATATCCCTTCAGAAGAGAGGCATTCTCTTCTTTGAGAGAGGTAGTTGATGTGGTCTAACCTAGAAGTGGGGGGCAACACTGTGGGTAGGTCTGGACAGTGGCAGGCATGTTATTTTTAGGGCTGATGCTAAATTCTCGTTACACGAAATTTACATTATTCTTGCATCTGTTGTGATACTAAATCACAACATCTTAGAAACACCTGATAAAATTTACAAACACTTCTGCCATTTCCAGGAAGAAACGTAAATACCTGCAGTCTGTTTTCTCCTTACGCTAGCTATGCTGCAGTGATGTTGGAGTGCCGTTGCTCATAGAGTATCCCATTATATTCTCTAACTACACCCTCAGATTACAACAAACTCAAATAAGTGATTTAAACTGAAAGGGATTTGGCTAGGACTTGGTCTAGTTATGAACCAGGCTTTCTGTTCAGGTAAGGTGGTGGAGTCTTTGTCCTTGGATGCCTAGGCGACTATTGGTATGTGTTTGAGTACATATGGACTTCAAAACACTAGATGGTGATTTTGCACCTCCTTTACTTGAATTTACATTATCTACTTTACACTAGGGCCCTTCAAAAGGCATTTGAATTTTTTTTCCCAAATCCTGTCCTATATGTTCCTCACAGGGAAGAAATAGGCTTCTTGTGATAAAGAAATTCATTTCTGAGGTAGAAAATTACTAAGTAATAAAGATAATCCAAAAAATTAGTGTCTCAAACAATTATATATCCTATTTTATGTTGCCATAAATAATTTTCCTCTATTCTTTTATCTTCACTAGAATGCAGTTTTACAGCATAATGGTAGGATGTACATAAACTAATAGGCAAAAGCACCTTAAGACACTTCTTGATTTAAGTTCTTCTCTTACCTCAAACTACTTAACACAAAAGAGGGAAAGTCTTCACTTTTGTTTGTCCAGAACATCTCTCTGCTTAACACATAAGAAACAATGTACATATTTGGGCCACACAAAGAACTGTTTTACAGGGGAAAACAACCCTAAACGTCGCTCCATTATGCCAACAAAAGTTAAATTGTATTAAAAACACTTGTGAAACATTGAGGCATTTGTTTTGAAACCAAGAGCCTGCAGCTCTGAAAACAGTGAATAATGATGGAAAGAGTTTATTCGTTAGCAGCAATGCTACCCTTCAAGCTCTGAATACTTTTTCAAAGTTAGCATGTGGCACATAAATGATATATAACTTCAGGGTTTATTTCCATGAAAAACCTATTACAGCCTCTGCTCTATGAAAGGTTATCCTGTTACATGTTTAGACAATTGAAAAGTAGAGATATGATTACATGATAGATGTAATCTATGAGACATGATGACTGTTGTTCATTTACTAATATTACCCCTCTCACTAGTCTGTAGTTTAATGTACAGACAAATTTGTGTTGGTTTTGTGAAATTCCTCTAAATAATCTGAACAGACTCAATGTTGTTTCTGTATAAGGTCAGAAATTATATCCAAGCTCAGCAAAAAGTCCTGCACCCACTGGTGCGGAAAAGCGGACCCTGAACTGACAGAAAACCCCTAGCTGGGATATTTAAATCTTAAGTAAGTGGTCAGTTAAGTGCCTGCAGAAGTAAAAGGACAGATAGCATATTTGGTATGCTAATAGAAACCTATTTACTGGAGGAAGTGACAAAAACATCAATCAAATCAGAAAGGACTATTAAGAACTGTTAACTCCCTTTCAGATGAGCAATGATTTCCATTGGGAAGTAAATAAATATTCATGACAAGGAGCAGTGACAGAAATTTCACCAAAATTACCTCTGGCAAGGCGTCTGCACCAGACAGATCTTTAGGAGAGGCATTTGGCTGGCATTTTGGAAAGGGATCGAATGTTTACAGAACTCCACACAAGTCCTAGAAAAATCTATTTCTGTATTCTTTTTACCTTCCTCAGACATCTGCTGTAGATGTTGCATTAAAATATTGTCCAGTAAGAAATGAAAACCTGATATATTTTAAAGATTCAAGGATCACTTTGTTACAATTAGAAGCTGCCATTTCCTTATACTTGTTTTGATATCATCTCAAAACATTATTTCTGCAAGATAAAAAAATACGCAAAAATGAATAGTGGATCCTAATATTCTACATAATTTAAAAGCAAGGCTTAAGCTTTCTTATGCATATAATTCTGCCTACAGAGCTCAAAATTTACCAATGACACAGTATTAAAAGGGTTATTATAGATTTACAGACCTAGACCCAGATCTAGATCTACGTATCTAGAGCCAGATCTGAAAACAAATATTTGTTGGCTTTTCCTTCATTGCTGTAATAAATAATCACAGAATATTAGAGGCTGGAAGGGACCTCCAGAGATAATGCACTTCCAACCTCCCTGCCAAGGCAGGATCACCTAGGGAAGTCTGCACAGGAATGCACCCAAGTGGCTTTTGAAAATCTCCATAGAAGGAGACTGTGCAACATCTGTGGGCAGCCTGTTCCAGTCCTTTGTCACCCTCACTGTAAAGAAGTTTCTTTTCATGTTGAGGTGAAACCTTCTGTGTTCCGATTTGTAGCCATTGCTCCTTGTCTTATTGCCACTGACCAGCAAAAAGGGTTTGGCCCCAGCCACTTGACACCCTCCCCTCAGATATTTGTGTACATTGATCAGATCTCCTCTCTTCTCTAAACTAAACAGCTCCAGGTTATTCAGTCTCTCTTTGTAGAGGAGACACTCAAGCCACCCAATCATCATCGTGGCTCTCCATTGGACTCCCTCCGGCAGGTCCCTGTCTGTGTTGAACTGGGGAACCCAAAACTGGACACAGTATTCCAGGTGTAGTCTCACTAGGGCAGAGTAGAGGGGGAGAAGAACCTCCTTAGACCTGCAGGACACATTTTTCTTGATGATTTTACCTCCTATTTCTTCCTTTAGACTGTCACACAGGAAGGAAAACTCTAGCTTCATAGAATCATAAAATGGTTTAGATTGGAAGGGACATCAAAGATCATCCAGTTCCAAC
>VWZI01000937.1:35701-52480 GCA_013396835.1 Psilopogon haemacephalus | reverse complement strand
ACTCCAATCACTCTTACAGTAGGCTGTACTTGAATCCGTTTCCAGTTGTGGAGGAACAAGATGAGAGTATAGTGTATGAGGTTATCACCTATGCCTTATACATCATGTTCTTTCTCTAACACTCTAAGAAATTTCTTAAAGAGAAACACAGAGGGAAGGATCTGTTATTCTTCAAATGTGGTAAAATATTTTAGACTTGAAAAGATTTTATTAGAAATTGCTGCCAGACAATAAATTACACTTGAATAAAGTAAAAATCCCTAACTCTTTAATTTCCAAATGTACTTGGAAACCTCTTGATTTTAAATGATGGCCTCATTTTGGTGTGAATATTTCAGGATAGTATCTAATGGGATGGAAATAAGATTTTGGACAATATATTACTTGAAACTGAGTGTAAGAACCAGTGAGTAAACAAACATTTATTTCTTGATAAATTGGAACAACCTTAGTGTAGCATTGATGGGCAAGGACCCTGTGCCTGCTGCGTGAAGAATCAACTTTCTTGTCTGTGATAGTGATTTATATATATTTCTTTGCCTTGCACTTAAACAGTAATGCATAGCAGAGTATATAAACAATAGGTACTCCCCAAGGAGAGATGACAGCATGGAAGGGAGAAGGCTTGGCACAGCCAGGAGCAGCCCAGGGATAACACAGACCAAGCAGAGATAGCAGAGGTCTGGCCAGAACAGAATGCTTACTTCAGAAACAGTGTTGTCATCTCTTCTCAGTGTCCCATTCTCTGGTTGACTGGGCACGCATCCCAGAGGCTCATGCTTGCTTAATCTGTGCTCTCACTGTAACATGATAGGTATCTCTGTCTCTGTCTCTGTTCCAAGGCCAAGTTTAATTTAGGGACACCATGAACTGATTCTTTAGATTCCATATATGCCCACACCTCAGCAGGAGGTAAGAGTTAATGGAAGCAAGGTGATAATATATGCTGTTTGAATACATACTGGAAGCTATCTTGGAAATTATCATAATTAAAATAGATGAGTTCGTATGTTGATGTATTGCCAGTGTTTCAAGTCAAAGTGAAAAAAGACCCTTGAAAGCAGAGTTTAAATTTCCCACCCTCCCCCCCCCTTTTTTTTTTTTTCTCCTTAAACCAGTTTAAATAAAGGAACACTAATTTATCCAGTGTATCATACAGTAGTCGCTACTCTCCTACTGCATGGTAGATGCCTTTAAATAAGAGATGTTATAGAAGAAGCTTGAAAATGCAATAGTCTACTTAGTTACTGATCGTTCTCATTAGTAACCTTTAATAAGTGATATACATAGAATAAAGTGTTTCCACAAGATAATAGACTCCTGGATGTTTTCTAAACTTGTGAGAATTGTAGACAAAAGAGGTCTTTCAAAATTTAAGTAAATTCAGGAAAATTAAGCCTTGAATGAACTGGCAATAGTAGAAGAAGCCTTCTACAAAAGTGGGAACTGGCTAAGCATTTCAGTGTTGGTGAATGAAGTATGATTGCTTTGCTGACAAAGTATTGATCTTTAATTTTATATATATATGGAAATAATCCTTACTAAAATGAAACAAAATACCCATTAAAAAACCTATCAAGACTTCTCATCTGAACTTCTCAAAGTAGAATCATAGAATCATAGAATCAGTCAGGGTTGGAAGGGACCACAAGGATCACCTAGTTTCAACTCCCCTGCCATGGGCAGGGACACCCTACCCTAGATTAGGCTGGACAGAGCCTCATCCAGCCTTGCCTTAAACACGTCCAGGGAAGTGGCCCCAACCACCCCCATGACAAACCGTTCCAAGGCCTCACTACTCTCATGGTGAAGAACTTCCTTCTCATATGCAATCTGAATCTCCCACCTCTTGTTTTGCCTCATTCCCCCTAGTCCTGTCACTCTCTGATAGCCTAAAAAGTCCCTCCCCAGCTTTTCTGTATGCCCCCTTCAGATACTGGAAGGCTACAATACAGTCACCTCAGAGCCTCCTCTTCTCCAAACTGACCAGCCCTGACTCTTTCAGTCTGTCCTCATAGGAGAGGTGCTCCAGCCCTCTGATCACCCTCATGGCCCTTCTCTGGACACACTCCAGCGTGTCAACATCCCTCTTGTAATAGGAGCTCCAGAACTGGACACAGTACTCCAGGTGGGGTCTCACCAGGCCACACTTCTCCTGATGCAGCCCAGGATCTGTTTGGCTTTCTGGGCTGCAAGTAGATGAGAAGGATTAAATGCAACAGCCATGATTTTATGAAGCAGGAAAGTTAAGGAACTTGTGGCTTTTGTAGAGCAATATTGTAGTTCACAACAGAACTGAGATAATGTTTGAGGAATAATAACCTAGAATTTACTGTGTTAAAGCAGTTGAAGGCTTTGTACGTAAGGATTAAGGTAGTGTTGTAATGGACTGGCTGTCTTAATTGAAGGTGATAAGAGGTAAGGTTTATACCCAGTTTTAATCTCATGTAACTTTATTTCATTGTGTTAAAACAACAGAAAAAAATATTCTAGCATAATTGCTACACATAGATGAAAAAAAAATATTGTGAGACAGATTAATTTATATTAGGCTAACTGCAAAATATATTTGACTTAAGAGGCATTTTTTTCCCTTGTGCTACTTCTGTAAGTAATGATATACTGCTGCTTTCATTAGAAATTGAAAGGAAAGAAAATTACAAAATACAAAACAATGTCCTGTGAAAATATATTGGGAGGGGTAAGAATAAGTTAAACTTTTAGGATTTGAGGTTTTTAAAATTTTTTTTTTAATATTTTGTTTCTTTCAGCCAATAGAAAAGAATAGATTTATTTAGTGACAGAACAGACTGCTCAGCAGTTTAAGACACCTGAAACTGAATACATTGTTGTGATGGAAATTTGAAGATCTTTATGTAAGAAACATTGCCAAGTTTCTGCTGGACTCATGTGATTTTCCACTTTTAAATGTGCAGCTCATAACATTTGTTAGAAACTTGAAAAACAGAAGTAACATCAACATTTTTTTAGAAATAAATACCAAATAAATGAGTTTTAATCTGCAGGTCCTTTTTTGAACATGTCTAAGACACTTCAGGGAAAGAAACTGTTATTCCTTGATCCAGGAAAAAAATTCCAGACCAGCAAAGAGCAACAACTACCACAAACGAATAAGTGAAACCCCCCCTAAAAAAAAAACAAACCCAAAAAACCCCCCCCAAACTAAAAAGTACAACTTTGTTAGTATGTCTTANTATATGTTTATTAATATTTTTCTATACATGCTTCTTATTCAAATTGGCACATTTTGACTTTATGTTTTTTCTAATATTTATTTTCCAGATTTAAAATTATGAGCATTAGTCTTCATTAATGTTTTACTAGAAAGAGAAAAATGCCTGCAGATAAAAAGTTGGAAACTAATTTTCTGCAGAACATTCAATTTTAGATTGCTATTTAGCTAATGGGTAATCTCAAGCCTTATTAATGGAATAACCATGGTTATAGTATTGATAAATATAACAAATCTTGGCAATTATATAGAAATGTATCCAGGTCTGTGAAATGAATGTTAATGCAATGGTAAATCATTTGTATTTAATGATCATAAAGGAAATTTGGTGTAATAATCTGTTTTCTTCCACTGGTTTTATAGAAGAAAGCCCATTTTCACACCTCCCAGATTTATGTACATCCACCTCTATTCAGATCCTTTACTGCATTTACTCCAATGTGGTTTCATCAGCTATTACAGAGTATTCTGGTCTCTTTCAAATCCAAAATATATATAATCAATCATTATTTTGATTGTTTTGAATTCTTACTTTTAGAACAAAATTCTTATAGTGCAGTCTGTTGTTTTTTTTTTGTCTTTTTGTTGTCTTTTTTGTTTATTTGTGTTTGTTTTGTTTTGTTGGTTTTTATACATATAAATCTTCTGAGCATTAAAGTAATATGTTTTAATAAACATATTACAGGTCATCAAATATGCTTCTCAGATCCTAGCTTGAATTACTCTGGTATGCAGTCTGAACCTCTTCCATTCAAGTATCTCCTGTGTATATCAGTCTTCATGGGTGAAGAAAGGAAGGCTGAACACACATGGAAGTTTAGGCTTTTTTTGGTTGGTTGGTTGGTTGGTTGGTGATTTTTTTTTGATAGGGAGGCTGCATTTCTGACATAAAGTTCTCTTCTTTAAAAGTGTACTATTCAAGATATCAGTCAATCAGTTTCACTGTGATATATATGTATATTAATTATTCTCACTATTTACTATCATATACTTGTTTTGCTGCGTATCCATCGGTTAACCATCTGTTGTCAGTAGTAATAGAAAGCTTTTGCTTTGTTTTTCTTAGATCTCAGGATAGAGATTTTTTGTTTGAGTCACAAACTTGCAAGCTCTTGGTGAGTAATTTTAATTTTTTTCCATGATTCTGTGAATAACTGTATTCCAGAATAAGATTTTGTCCAGACTGTGATAAACTCAGATTTAATTTAATTATTTTTTTCCCCTAAACTCCAGAAAATTAATTTTCTTTTTTTTTTTTTTTTAATTTGTTGGTTCACTTGTCTTAGCATAATGTGACTGAAGACAGCATGTAATATTCATACTTTTATACTATATGTGTGACATGACCATGTACAATTTTTAGACTAACATTAACATAGACAAAAAGTGCAAGAGCTGACGTAAATCAGAAGTGAGAGCAATAACAGGAACCAAATATGCAATGATCTGTAAGAATGGCATATTGCATTTTTGTATGTTAAATTCATTGCAAGAAACCACTTTCTAGAAATTAATAAGGTTCAAGCAACAGTAGATAGTAAAACTACCATGTTGTGGGTTTTATCAAAATTGTTTCCTACCAACATAAATTTAATAAAACAGTTTTGGGGGAATGAGAAACAAGACATTTATCTTTTGCAAAAAAAAAAAAAAAAGGAATTATGGGAAATTTATCTTTGGTCTGGTTCTTCTTTTTTCTCTCTTCAATTTTCTCTGGAAAAAAATGTGTTTAATGAGAACTCTTTTGAATGAAGCAGATTGAGTTTTAGCATGTTGCTGAGATAATTTCATAAGTAATGTTGTATAGCTATTGAGACAAATTTAAACAGGTTACCAAAGTATTCTCCTGTGTTCTGAGCTTGTTTTATGATGTTAAATATAATAAATTAGAGTTCTTGTTATATAATAAGGGACAGTATGATTAGCATGCAACTGAGATCAAACTCAAGAGGAAGCCTAATTTGTAAAACACAAATAGCTGTCATACTTTGCATACGTGTGCAGTAGACAACACTCCTAGACAGCAGAAATCTAAGCCCAGGAGAACAGGTCTGTCAGCTTCATTTTGTGATTCTACTCATTGTGTGGAGATAGCGGTTGAGAAAGCAACATGGCAGAAAGGATGGTACGTATTTAGCTGCGTCACTTTTGTTTGTAATGAGATACGACCTTTGATCTTTAAAGTGTATTTCTGTTTTGGAAGCTACTTGTGCAAGCCTGAAATTGAGAATTTTGTTCTATCATTTTAAAATACTCCCATGAAATATTTTTTCTAATATTTGGTCAGGTCAAGTGAGCTTTGTTTGTATTCTGTTTCTTTTTATGTTCCATGAGATTCTTTCTTGCTCTTTTCCTCACAGTCCTTGAGGAGCAGATTATTGTGTTCCCACATGCTGCACAGAATCTTTTTTGCAGTAGCTTAGAGATCACAGAATAACAGAAAACATCTGGTTGGAAGAGAACTCAAAGACTATCCAGTCCAACCCTCAACTCATCACTGAAAGGTCAACAATACACCATGTCCCTAAGTGCCAGGTCCACATGCTACTTAAGCGACTTCAGGAATGGTGGTGCCACCACTGCCCTGGGCAGATCATTCCAATGTTTGAGAACCCTCTCTGTGAAGATATATTTCCTAATACCCGGTCTGAACCTTCCCTGGCACAGCTTGTAACAATTTCCTCTATTTTTGTCACATGCTACCAAGAAGAAGAGGCCTCCTCCCTCCTTGCTCCAACCTCCCTTCAGGTAGTTGTAGAGAGCAATAAAGTCTCCCCCTCAGCTTCCTCTTCTCTAGACTGAACAACCCCATCTTCCTTAGACACTCTACATAGGTCATATGATCCAGGCCCTTCACCACCCTTTTTGCCCTTCTCAAAACAAACTCCAACACCAACCTGTTCCTCTGGTAGCAAGTGGCCCAGTACTGCATACGATACTTGATACGTGGCCTCACCAGTACTGAGTACAGGGAGATGATCACCTCCCTGTTTCTGCTGGCCACAGTGTTTCTAATACAAGTAAGGATGCCACTGACATTCTTGACCACCTGAGCACATTGCCAACTCGTATTTAGTCAACTGTCACCCTGTACCCCCAGATCCCTTTCCAGGTCGCAGCTTTCCAACCACCCATCCACAAGTCTGCAGCTTACCATGGGGTTGTTTTGACCCACATGGAGGACCTGGCATGTGGCATTGTTGAATGTCATACAATTAGCGTTGGCCCATCAGTCTAACCTGTTCAGATCCCACTTCCCTACCCTTTAGCAGACTGACACAGCCACCCAACTGGGTGTCATCTGCAAATTCACTTAGGGTGCACTGAATCATAGAGTAATAGAATCATAGAATCATAGAATCAGTCAGAGTTGGAAGGGACCACAAGGATCATCTAGTTTCAACTCCCCTGCCATGGGCAGGGACACTGTACCCTAAATTAGGCTGTACAGAGCCTCATCCAGTCTGGCCTTAAACACCTCCAGAGAAGTGGCCCAAACAACTTCCTGGGCAACTCTCATGGTGAAGAACTTCCTTCTCATATTCAATCTGAATCTCCCCACCTCCTGTTTTGCCTCATTCCCCCTAGTCCTGTCACTCCCTGATAGCCTAAAAAGTCCCTCCCCAGCTTTTCTGTACGCCCCCTTCAGATAGCTGAAGGCCACAATAAGGTCACCTCGAAACCTTCTCTTCTCCAGACTGAACAGCCCCAACTCTTTCAGTCTGTCCTCATAGGAGAGGTGCTCCAGCCCTCTGATCACCCTCATGGCCCTTCTCTGGACACACTCCAGCATGACCACATCCCTTTTGTAATAGGGGCTCCAGGACTGGACACAGTACTCCAGGTGGGGTCTCACCAAGGTGGAACAGAGGGGGGAATCCCCTCATCCAGATTATTGATAAAGACATTAAACACAACAGGCTGTAGGAGTGAGGCCTGGGGGACTAGTGACAACTAGTGACTGAGCACCAGCCAGTCCATTCACCATCACTCTTTGGACCTGGTCATCCAGCCAGTTTTTAATCCAATGTAAGTGCACTTCTCCAAGCCTTGTCCCCTGAGTTTCTGCAGGAGAATGTTGTGAGAAACAGTGTCAAAGACTTTACTAAAGTCCATGTAGATACTGTTCATGAACCTTACCTCATCCACTAGGTGGGTCACCTTATTGTAGGAGATCAGATAAGTCTGACTGTTCATTAACTCATGTTGACTAGGCTTGATCACCTTCTTGTGTTGTGTATGTTGTGTTCAGTGATGGCACTCTGAATGGCCTGCTCCGTGACATTTCCTGGCACCAAGGTCAGACTGACAGGCCTGTAGTTCCCTTGATCATACTTTCTTGTAGATGGGGGGTCACATTTGCTAGCAGGGACCTCCCTGGTTAGACAGGACTATTGACAAATAATGATGAGCGGCTTGGTGCGCGCATCTGTCAGCTGCTTGGCTGGATCCCATCTAGTCCCATAGACTTGTGCACATCTGAGTGGCATAATAGGTATTGATCATTTCCTTCTGAATCATAGGGGCTGCCTTCTGCTCGACATTCCCATCTTCCCTTTCCAAGGGCTGAACTCTCATGAAGCATCTGCTATCACTGACAAATCCTGAGGTGAAGTAGCCATTCAGCACCTCAGCCTTTTCCTTGTCTTTGGTTGCCAAGTTCTCTTCTCCATCAAGTAGTGGGTGGACGTTCATCCAGCTCTTTTTTTACTGTTATATCTACAAAAGTTCTTTTAGTTATCTTTAACGACACTGGCCAGATTCAGTTCTAGTTGAACTTTGGCCTTTCTAATTTTCTTCCCAATATACTTGCAAGAGTGTTGCCTGCCCCTTCCTCCATGGCCAGTGAACTTCCTTTTTTCTTGCTGTATTCTACCCAAAGCCCTCTACTTATCCAGTCTGGTCTTCTGCCTTGTAGGGTCATCTTCCAGTGCATGGGAAGAGCTTGTTCCTGTGCCTTGATGATTTTTCTCTTGAGCAATGTCCAGCCTTCATGGACTCCTTTCTTCTTCAGGACTACCTCTCAGGGGATGCCATCAACCAGTCTCCTAAACAAGTCTTTCATTGATATGCCCTCTGCAAATTCAAGGATTTAGTTCTAGATGTCTATTGTAAGTTTATACAATGCTTTTAAATTCTGAATTCCTCAAGTCTGTAGTTTTATTTCTTAGATACCACGGTGAGCAATGGAACTTAGGGCTTATTTAGACTCCTGCAAAGATCTTGTACTGATAAAATTCTTTAATACCAAGCAATCCAATATTATAAAAATTCTTAATCATGGATTCACAGAATCACAGAATGTTAGGGTCTGGAAGGGATCTCAAAAGATCGTCTAGCCCAACCCCCTTGCCAGAACAGGTCCACCTATACCAAATCACAATGGTTATCTCCAGAGAGGGAGATTCCACAATCACCCTAGACAGCCTGTTTCTGCTACTTGTAGAGATAACTGCCTTGCTAGTACCTGGTGGTAGAAGTAGTGTTGGAAGTGTGTGTTTGCATTGTGTATAATAAATTTTTATTTTTAATGAGAAAAGTTTAGAAAACAATGGTTTAAGGAACTAGTATTTCAATGATGTGGCAATGTACTTTTTATGGTTATGAATATAGATAACTACATTAAATAATTAATAAGCATAGTGAAAGTATAACAAAATAAGTTTTTAGTTCAGTTAATATAGTCAAAATATACAAAATCAAAATAAACACTTCTATGGGTAAATCCAGGGGAAACAAAAATTCCCTTGTTTAAATTGTCTTAATTTTGGTACACTGAAGGCAGTTCAAGATACAGCTGGTAGCAATTTAGTGTGGAAGAGGGCTAATTTTCAATGACATAATCTTTCTGATTTGAGTAGAAAGATAATCTAATAGATTCCATAAATTGATGAAGTTCAAATTATGTCAATTACAGATAAGTTTCTCCTTGATGATGTTTGTAAACTGTAGATGTTCTTATATTGTTTTATTGGTCTGCAATTTGTAGTATGCAAGTGACTGAAGCAGAAGTTAGAACAGGGAGCTTCTGAAGTATTGACTAGTTCTTGGGTAATCTGAACCAAGGGGGACATTTGATCCTGTACTTTAAAATATATTTTGTTCAGATAGAAGTTTAAATAAAGCCAGTATGTCTGGTTTAATAACTTGTAAAAAATGTGTTACACAGACAGAGGTTAACAAAAGTGTTAATTATTATTTATTAATATAAAAATCTTGGTTTAATTTATTTATAAGGTTGTTGTTCAGTTGTGAAAGATATTTACAATGGATATGTACAGAGTATAGGCAACATTCAAAAAAAAATTAAGCAAATCAGAAAAATACAAAACAGTAAGACTTGGAAAGAAATTTGCAGTGCAATATAGTGCTTGCCTTCTACGGGGGGACTTGGCAGGCTCCCTACTGTCAATAAACGCAGGCAAATAGTAAATAGAGAACCTTTACAAAAAGGCTTTATCGTTGTAGGAGTAAAGCTAGTTTACTCACAAATTCAGTATCTCCGGAATCATTTTTGCATACTGCGCTTACAATCCAGAGAATGCAGGATGTGCTACACCAAGTTAGACACAAAGCAAAGTGGCACTGAGCCACGTTGTGGCTGCTGGAGTAAACTTTCTTTAGTCGCTTTACCTAGTTGGGTGTAGTGGTGCATTCCACAGCACAATAGCCGGTAATGGCTGGTAGACTCTCACAGACACCTTAGCCGGCAAACAGCTAGTGCTGGCTGCTGCTAGGTTTCTCACAGTGGTCAGACTGGGATGGGTGCAGCAGCAGCTCTTTTGGTCTCAGGAAGAATTCCTTCAGGACTCTGAGACCTTTCCTGGTGAGGACTCCAGTGCTTGCATTGAGGTTCACTGGTTTGCAGGTGGCACAGTATCTTGATGTGGCAGTAGCCTACTCATTCTCTCTCAGTGCAGAGGCTGTGGCAAGGTCTGGGTGCAGAGCAAGTGCTCAGCATTCCCGATGCTTACCCTTTTCTGCACAGTCTAGTTGGCCGTTGCTCACTGGTGAGGCTTCTTGGCAAAATAAAGGACTTGAACTCAATGAGCGGCTCCTTATGATGCACCAAGGCTGGCCATGGTTCTGGGCAGTGTTCAGCAAAGACTCCTTGCCTATGTGTGACACTGCCACTTGTGCTTCTTTTCCAGGTAAACAGAGGCATTATAAAAGTTCTGGTTAGACAGGGCAAGTTGTTTACAACTGTGATTGTATTTATCACTTGCCTGAATGTCAATCTGGCCAATGGCAGCTTGAAGTACACAAAGCCATTAACCAATGGAATGGTGTTAAGCCAGATCTAAACCATATTTGGTGAAGGCATGAGCCTTCCACAAGGTGAGCACAGGCCAGGTGTGTGCACCTTGGTTACCACCAAGGTATGAACAAAAGATGTCTGGGCAAGTCCTTGTTTATCAAACTGGCTGATGTCTGGTACTTTGTCTTTTTCGTGCTTGCCCCTGGACTCCAGAATGAGAGAGGGGGGCAACTCCTCGACATACTGGGACTTCTTTCGGACTTACTTAGGGACCATTTGGCCCTTCTACCACATATGTCAAGATCATGTTCATGCCATCCTCTAATACTGAATATTTATGTTTTTGTATAAAATTAAAAGGAATTAAAAATCTCCAAACCAACAAAATAAAAAAACCCTCAACCCCCAAAAAGTCAACAAGCCAAAGCCCAAGTCCAAATCCAAACCTTCTTATTCTCTTACTAATTTCTTCTTACTAATCCTCTTCTTACATTGGAGCTTAATCTTTTTTTTTTAAATCCTTTCACACTTAATGCTTTATCTATCCAATATATTTCTTTACAGATAATTACTGAATTGAATATATATCTATAATGAAAGGAGATAGATGCATCTGTATCCCGGACATCTTCTGGATTACCTGAAAGTGAATCTGTAGGTTACGTCACATGGGAACACATCTAGGTGGGGTTTGAATATTTACAAAGAAGGCTCTACAACCTCTCTAGACAGTCTGTTTCAGTGTTCCATTGTCAGACACAGCTGAGAGAAGGATGCACCATGGACTCTGTGCAATGCAATATGAATTTGTGGAAGACCTTTATTACCCCTTACACCTGTGTTTACAGAACATTGAGTACCGAGTACATGTCTACAAATATTCATCTATTAGCATAACCTAGGCAAGCACGGCCCTCATCCTTAGCACAGATACATTTGTTATTCCCCTAGGCCACCTGCAACCACTATCTCTTGATCCCTCGTGGGATCTGTCACTGTGTTATGGGAGCCAAGTTCAAATGGTGTGTGTACCATCTTTCTCAGCTCTGGGAATGAAGGCCAAACTGCTCATTATTTTTCACTCTCATCACATTCCCACATTCCATCACTTTCACAGTGAAAGAATTTTTACTTGTATTTATATGGAATCTCCTAAACTCCAGCTTGCACACATTGCTCTTTGTGCTATCACTGAATGTCACTGAGAAGAGCCTGACTCCATCCTCACATTTGTCCTTTAAACATTAATGAGGTCACACCTGAGTCTCCTCTTTTCAAAGCTAAAGAGACCCAACTATCTCAGCATTTCCACATAAGGGAGGTGTTCCATTCCCTTAATCATCTTTGTGGCTCTATGCTGGACTCTTTCAAGCAGTTTCCCTGATGTCCTTCCTGAACTGAGTGTCCCAGAACTGGAAACAACACCAGGGTGAAATAGAGGGAGAGGAGTACTAGCCACACCCCTTCTGATACACCCCAGGCATTGAGCTTCTTGGCCTTCAGGGCATGTTGCAGGCTTATGGTCCGCCTTCTGTACACCAGGAGCCCCAGCTCTTTTTCCCCTGTGCTGGGCTCCAACAGGTCAGTACCCAACCTACATGGAGTTGTTATTTTCCAAATGCAATACTCTATAGTTGCCCTTATTGGGTTTCATTAAATTTCTCCCCACCCAACTTTCCAGCTCGTCTAGGTCTCACTGAATGTCAGCATAGCCTTCAGGTGTGTCAGCCACCCCTCCCTGTTTTGTGTCATCAGTGAACTTTCTGACAGTGCACTCTGTGTCCTCATCCAGGTTGCTGATGAATATATTGACCCATACCAGTCCAGTACAAACCCCTGAGGGATTGCGCTACGTACAGGCCTCCGACTTGACTGTCCTATTGACCAAAACTCTTTGAATTCTTTCCTTAAATGAATTCACAATTTGCCTCACTACTCAATCATCCAGACCACACTTCCTCAATTAATGTTGTGGGAATGTCAAATGCTTTGCTGAAATCAAGATAAACAAGATAAACATCTGCTGTACTACCATAATCTATCCACCTGATTGTGGCCTCGTAAAAGGCTATCATGTTGGTTAAATATGTCTTCCCCTCACTAAAGCCATGTTGACTGCTCCTAATTATCCTTGATAAGCCTAGAGACAGTGACAAGGATAAGTCATTCCCTCACCTTTACAGGGATGGAGGTGAGTCTGAACAGTGTATAGTTACCTGGGTCCTCCTTCTTGACCCTTTTGAAAACTGGAGTGACATTAGCTTTCCTCCAGTCTTTGGACACCTCCCTTGTTCCCCATGACTTACCAAAGAAGATGGAGAATGACTTCCACCAGCTCCCTCAGCACCTGTGAGTGCATCCCATCTAGACTCATCAATCTATGGATACTAAAGAATTACAGAATGTTAGTGGTTTGAAGTCCAATCCCCCTGGCAAAGCATTATCACCTAGGGCAGGCAGCACAGGAATGAACCCAAATCTGTTTTGAAAGGTTCCAGAGGAGACTCCGCAACCTCTCTGGGAAACCTATTCCAGTATTCTGTCATACTCACTATAAATAATTGTCTCCTGATGTTGAGGTGGAACCTCCTGTGTTCTAGCTTGTCCTATCACCAAAAAGAGACTGTCATCTCCGTCTTGACACCCACTCCTCAGATATTTAAAGAGATTGATAAGATCCCCTCTCCACTTTCTCTTCTCAAGACTAAACAACACCAGTTCTCAGACTTTCTTCACAAAAGAGATGTCCAAGTCCCACAATCATCCTTGTAGCTCTCATTGGACTCTACAGCAGGTCCCTGTCTCTCTTGAATTGGAAAACCCAAAACTGGACACAGTATTCTAGGTGTGGTCTCACCAGAGCAGAGAGAGGAAGAGAACTTCCCTAGACATACTGGACAGCCTTCTCTTTGAGCACTCTGGGATGCCATTAGCTTTCTTGACCAAAAGGCACATTGCTGCCCTGTGGATAGCTTACTGCCTGCTAGGAATCCAAGGTCTTTCTCCATAGAGCTGTTTTCCAGCAGGATGTCCTCTAGTCTGTGCTGGTGCCTAGTGTAATAGTCAGATTAGTTAACTAATCCCTAAATTAATCAACCAAGACAAACTTCTCCTTTATCCTGATTTGCTCCGGTGCCTCACGGTTTTGAGACTACTGCGTACCATTTCCAGCAGAACCTCTTTCCTAAAAAAGACATAGCCATCCACGACCACCTTCTGGTCATGTGAGCTGTCCCACCACATCTCTGTAATTGTTGTCATGTCATAACTCCTTCAGTGCACACAGATTTCTAACTTCTCCTATTTATTTGCTATCTTATGTGTGTTTGTGTACAGGCACTTCAGAGAGTGAGCTGAGCATGGTGATTCCACTCTAGGCAGGTGGGAAACCGTCAAGTCTTCATTACTACTAGAACACTGTGCCCCAGTGACACAAAACCAGCTACAACCCCATCCCACTTAGAGTCTACTTCAAAGCTCTATGAACGAGCCCTGCTAATTCTTGTCCTAGAACCATTTTCCTCCTGCTGGATATGCCTTTCCCACATATTACTGTCAGACCTCATGTCAGAAAACCAGACATGATCAAATAATCAAAAGTCCTGCCTGTAACACATGTCTTGCAGCCAAAAACCTTCAAGTTTTTTTTCCTTATATGAAGAGAAACTCAGACACCTCACTTTGCTGATCTGTTTCCAAAAGTGTACATATCTGTCCATGACAGTATTTCAGTCATGCAAGATATCCCACCATGTCTATGAAAAACAGTGAGATGATGGCCCTATAACTGCACCAACATCTCTAGTTTTTCATGTTTATTCCTCATGCTATGTCCTGAGGTAATCAGGATCTACCCTTGAGGACACTGCAAGTTAGCATCATCTTTAAAAGAAAAGGTCATTTGACATTAATTTCTGAGTTGGATGGAACTAAACATAGAGTGTGAATAAATATCTTCTCACACAGACCTATGCTACAATCCTCAGGGTTTTGCAGTGGAGGTTATATTCTATTATTTTAAAGGAACTTGGCTAGTTTTCACTGAGTAATATTTGCATATTGAAAGTTGTCTACAGACCAAGAGAGAGGTCTGTTAATGTGGAGCTGCAAATTCTAGAAGCTAAGGATTTCTTAGAAACTAAATGAAGGCAATCAAGGAAGAAATGATCATGTAATACTGCTAAATAGGCCCATTAATTTTTAAATTAATTTCTCTAGTTGCATTATTCAAGTTGTTTGATGGGTGACAGACATGCCTTTCTTAACACACCAGAAATCACTAGTAATGGACTTACTAGCAATTGATCTCAGATTGATTTTCTGATGTGTCCTTCAATTTCTTTGACTGTTCATAGCTAATAAACGTAATTATTGCTAACCATTGTCAGGCTATAGGACAAGTTACAAAGTAATTTCAGATTATTACCTTACCTTGAAAGACTATGTCAATATCTGTTTATGTAAGCTTAGAGTTTCTCCCATTTACAAGGTATGTGGGATTGAAAATGTAAATTACAAGGTGATTTGGTTGGAAATTAATTGGCTAAAGCAGGAATTATAAAAATAGAATTGTTTTTATTTTCCTGAAAAGCCTCACCCCCAAACTATATACAGAACTAGTTAAGGTTTATTTACAGGTTCTAATTTGTTCAGGAAGTCTTCACAAGGATGCTTATGGGCAAGTTAGTAATTTAGGAAAGTTAGGAAATGAAAAAAGCTACAATACAAGACAGCTTTATCACACTTATAAATCAGGCTAAGCAGAGAATCTAGGGAACAGATTTTACTCACAGAGGTAAACTGGGAATTTAGCAATAATCCCTGATGAATTTATCTCTGTCAGCCTCTGAAACTGCAAGCTATACCAAATCATGGATCCATGCACATTAAATCTGATGAGAATAAAAATCCACTATAGTCAAAGTGTTTCAGACACTTTATAATGTTGCTTCCAGCATTATTACTGAATATATGTAACAGAGATGATTTAAAATAAAACAGAGCAAAAATGTTTCCATTTGCTTCAGCAGAAGTCTGCTAACTCTGAGAAGAAAGGGATTTTTTTTTCCTAGGACCAAAACATATTCTACTACCATTTTATAATGCTGCATGAGAAAATGAGGGATTATTATAACATCATTAAAGTTATTGATAAAATTACGTCAGGGATACTTACAAGAACATATTAGATGTAACTTTCCCCCCCCTTTCTTAAAGAAAAAGAAAAAAAAGTACTGATATATTTCAACTGAGAATTATTATTCTTCAATCTTTCCCACAACCAAGTGAAAAGATTACTATCAATGTCAGTGGCCTGTAAATGAAGTCCTTTTTCATACACTTGTAATAAGCTTGATCTTGCACAGAAGTCTTCATCAAGCAAGCCCACATGCTATACTTTCTTAAGTATGTAACTATTCATACCTATATATTTCATATGAATTATTTCCATTGAGGCTGTAAAGAACATAAAATAAATGAGGGAGTTACTACCTAATGCAACTTTCCTGAAAATTAAGAGGAAGAAGGGATTTGTCTGGCAAAATTCTAAAGAACTTTGTACATGGAGCATACTACATCAGATTTATTGCTTCAGACACAAAAAAATCAGAACTGAGTCACTCTTTGCCAAGTCTTACTTTCTCAATATTTTATATGGAGCATGAAAGCAGATTAAAATAGATGATATACTGCAGGGCTAAAGGTACTATTAACACGAATTTATCAGAGAGTGATCATTTAAAATTCACATTGACAATATAAAAGAAAAATTAGACTATTTAATCTATTGCTATGTTACAGGACACATTTTCACTGTAATATTCTGCATTTTCATTTTTATCCAACCTCTGCTCCTGAGATACACAAAATTCATAAAGAAATATTCTGGTTGAAATGTGTGACGTGAGTTGTCAAAATATGTGGATCTGTAGAGAGTCCATCTCGAATTTAATTAATATTGGTTTGCTGGAATAGCATAAGGAGCATAAGAAGTAAACTAAATTTTTCATTTCACATGCAGTTATGGTTGCCTTTAGAAAGTTATTTTAGGAGTTGTCATGCAAAAATATGCCACCAATATTGGGTTGTATTCAATACTTTGTAACTGTGGCCATGAATGGAATAAAAATCCCATTTTCTCTCAGGGAAATGTCCTTTTTTGTCTGTGTGTCTGGGTGTGTTCTCTAAGACAATTTTTTTTTGAGATTTTATATTCAGTAAGAAAATGTGTAGAAACAGAAAAAAATACCTAGTAAAAAAACAACTT
>VWZI01000937.1:16654-31323 GCA_013396835.1 Psilopogon haemacephalus | reverse complement strand
TATATAATAAATATATATATATATGAAATGAACATTACATGGTTCCCACAGTCTTACCAATTTCTTCAAGTACAGCCTCTTCCTTGCACCTCCTTCGAGTTTAGTCATGTTTTTCTCACAACACACCCAAATGCACAATATGAGTGAAAGTATGCAACTTCTAGGATATAATCTTCTTTTTTTGTTCTTTCCCCCCCACCTTGGCATATCAAGAATACATAATTGAAGTATTATATCTTGCCCTTTTCACTACTGATAACTCTATCATTCTTTATCAAAGTTTGTATCTGAGATGAAACTATGGACTGTATGGGAAATCAAAATAAGTCTTTTGGATCATTATATTGATGAGGAATTCAAAGGCAGAATCTGCATCAAGAAAACAATTTTGAAACATTTTTACATTTTCAAAAATCTTTCAACAGAAAGTAATCATTTTTGGAGGCAGTAAAATAGATGAGATTTCATTTTGGAGCTGAGCAGAATTCAACACACAATATGCCAGCTTTACATGACAGCTTATTAATAAACTGCCATTCTCATCAGTAGATAGCAGTCAGTAGTGACTGTCATTTCTGAATTGGAGACCAGAATTTTATTCTGGTATAGCAAGTAGTGTGAATTTTGTTTTGCGGTGGTGAACATGCAGAAGTTCAGGTAATTTTTAAATCAGTGATTATTCTTACTCTCTGATGCACTTCCTTTCTTTCAGTAGAAGTTGTTCTATTTTCTACACATAAAATATGGATGACTATTGTGCCATGGGGTTGATGGTATTCAGTTTATAAATATAATGTATTTCTGAACACAAGCATAATAATAACACAGTACTCAGGTTGTAGTGTGTAAAGTAAAGTCTGGAGCAGACAGAATTATTTCTGTACCTTGAAGTATGTTAAGGGTGATGGAAAAAATTTTCAGTGGATAGCAGATATGAGCCTTCCCTAACAAAGACACAGGAATATTTTTTGTGAGAAAGTTCCATACTTTGCCTCTTTTTTTTCCTCTTGTTTCCAAAACTGCTTGAATCCTTTACAGATTGGTCCCAGTAATGATGAGAAAAAAACAACAACCAAACAGTGTGCACACGCGGCTCAGACAGCCAACCGTGTCCTGGGCTGCATTAAGAGAAGTATTACCAGCAGGGCAAGGGAGGTGATTCTCCCCCTTTACTCTGCTCTCCTGTGTGCGGTTCTGGAGCCCCCAGCACAGGAAGGACAGGCAGCTGCTGGAGAGAGTCCAGAAGAGGGCCACAAAGATGATCAGAGGGATGGAGCACCTCTGCTATGAGGACAAGCTGAGAGAGTTGGGGCTTTTCAGCCTGGAGAAGAGAAGGCTTTGGGGAGACCTTATAGCAACCTACCAGTATCAGAGCAGGTCCTAGAGGAGGGCTGGGGAGGGACTGTTCACAAGGTCTTGTAATGACAGGACGAAGGGGAATGGGTTCAAATTGGCGGAGGGGAGATTTGAACGGGATGTTAGGAAGAAATTCTTCACAGTGAGGGTGGCGAGGCACTGGAACAGGTTGCCCAGGGAGGTTGTGTCTGCTCCCTCCCTGGATGTGTTCAAGGGCAGGCTGGATGAGGTCTTGAGGACCTGATCTAGTGGGAGGTGTCCCTGCCTATGGTAGGGGGTTGGAACTGGATGATCTTTAAGGTCTCTTCCAACCTAAACCATTCTATGATTCTATGATTCTGTAAAAGAGACTTCCTAACATTTGTATCAGCCTTAAAGATAGATTATAGGCTCTGTATGAAATATCAGGTAATCCCTTTGCATACAATAGTTCTTTATGAAATAAAGAATGCAACTACTTGCTAATGCTGTTGCCCTACCACTCAGCATCACCTTTGAAAGATCATGTGGAATGAGGAAGGTGTCTGAGGAAAGCCAATGTCACTCCAGTCTTCAAAGGAGACAGGAAGTTGGGTACAGGAAACTACAGACCAGTCAGCCTCACCTCTGTCCCTGGAAAAGTGATGGAGAAGCTCATTTTGAAGGGCATTTCTAAGCACCTGGAAGAAAATAAAGTTATCAAGACTAGCCAACATGGACTTACCAAGAGAAAGTCTTGTTTGACTAATCTAATAGCCTGTGACTGAATGGTTAGGTGCAGGCAGAGCATAGATATTGTCTTCCTTGATTTTAGTAAGGCTTTTGACACTGTCTCCCATTACATCCTTGTGGTGTTCTCCCTCCAGGGATCAGTGCTGGGTCCAGTCTTGTTCAACATATTCATCAGTGACCTAGAAGAAAACACAGAATGTGCCCTCAGCAAGTTTGCTGATGGTACAAAACTGGAAGGAGTGGCTGACACACTGGAAGGCTGTGCTGGCATTCAGTGACAGACCTGAACAGACAGAAGAGCTGGGCAAAGACAAAAATAAAGCTCAACAAATACTAGTGTAGAGTTCTGCACCTGAGGAGGAATAACGCCGTGTACCAGCTTAGCAGCTGACCTTCTGGAGAGTAACTCCGCCAAGGACCATGGAGTCCTGGTTGATAAGTTATCCATGGGACACCAATGTGCCATGGTATCCAAGAGGCCAATAATATACTCAGGTTCATTAGGGAGAGTCTATCTGGCAGGTTGAGGGATTTTCTACTACCCCTCTACTCACAGAATCACAGAACTTTAGAGATTGGAAGGGACCTCCAGAGATAGAGTCCAACTGCCCCGCCAAGGCAGGATTCCCTAGGGTAGTTTGCAGAGGAATGCATACAGGCAGGTTTTAAAAGTCTACAGAGAAAGAGACTCCACAACCTGTCTGGGCAGCCTCTTCCAGTGCTCTGTCACCCACACTGAAAAGAAGTCTTTTGCTCTGAGTGTGATAGGGCACTCAAACAGGAAGCCCAAAGAGGTTGTGGGGTCTCATTCTCTAGAGATCTTCAAGATCTATCAATAGATTCATGTGTGACCTGCACCAAATGGTCCCACTTTGTAGGGGCAGCTGACTCGATGAACTCTGGAGTTCTCTTCTGACCTCTAGCATTCTGTCATTCTATGACAGGAACAAGATTTTGGCATTTTGAGGCCTAGTTTGTTGTATCCCTTTGGGAAGATTTTCTTATGTTGCCTGCTCTTCTTCTCTACTCAAATGTCATAATATTTAGAGCAAAACAGTAAATAGACATTAAGTGACTAATATATTCAAGAGAAACTTCTATAAAGGACTTTGCCTTTGGAGAAGAAACCCTTGGAGGTGTAGTGTATCCCCTCCAAAGAGTAACAATGGAGAGCTAATTTCAACAGACAAGGCGAAGGCTGAGGTACTCAATAATTATTTTGTCTTCACTGGCAATCTTCCCCCCCTCTGAGTTGTTAGATCACTAAGTGAGGACCAGGAGGATAAGTTCTTCCAACTGTAAGCGAAGATCAGGCTCAGGACCGTCTCAGGAACATCAGCATACATGAATCTGCAGGGTCTGATTAGATGCATCCCCAGATTACTGAAGAAATTGCCTGACATAGCTACTCTCCGTAATATTTGAAAAGTCATGGCAGTCAGGTAAAGTCACTGGTAACTGGAAGAAAGGAAACATTGTGTGTATTTTTTTAAAGGGTAAAAAAGAGGACTCTGGGAGTTACCAGCCTATCAGCCTCACCTCTGTGTCCAGGAAGAGCACAGAACAGATCCTCCTGGATGCAGTGCTAAAGCCCATGGAGGACAGAAAGGTGATTCCAGACAGCAATCATGGCTTCACAGAGGGCAAATCCTGCTTTGACAAACTAGTGGTGTTCTACGATGGTGTAGTTATATCAGTGGACAGGGTGTGGTGGTTCAGCAATTACCTGCCCCCCAACACATACTTTGAAATAACCCAGGCTAGAACTCAGAAGGCTGGAAGTTAAGGAAATGAAGCTTTATATTACAGCTTTGCACAATATACAAGCAGATATTTACAATATATAACAGATATTTACAGATATATACAGTGAAAAGGTAATACAGAAACACCATACCCCACCCCAGAGATCAAAATTCCCTAAGAGGGGTTTCTAACCACCCTACCACTTCCCCCCCCTTCCTGATCTTATCTCACCATCTATCTTATGCACCAGATAAGCAAAGGAAGAATGGCCAGCGGGATTAGAATCAGGAAAGAAGTTAGTGAAGTTATTCAGATCCAGCTAAGAAGGCAGGGAGAGAGAGACATGCAGCAGCAGCTGTGGCTCAAAGCGGCCTGTCTTATCTTTTGTTTTGGTTCTAATTTTATAAATTTTTTAGTAACCTATGAGTGAAGCAGAATCAAACTTTCTTTCACTTTCTCAGTCTGTAGTCTAATTTCTCATTCAAGTCCTCCAGTTAGTTCAAACCAGCACTAGTGGATATCATCTGTATGGACTTTTGTAAAGTCGATGGCACAGACAGCAACAACATCCTTTTTTCTAAACTGGAGAGATATGTATTTAAAGGTTGGATTATTCAGTAGATAAGGAATTGTTTGGATGATCATATACAAAATCTAGTGGTCAACAGCTCAATATCCAGATGGAGACTGGTGACTAGTGGTGTCCCTCAGGGATCCTTATGGGACTAGTGTTGTTCAGTATCTTCATCATTGATCTGGAGATTTCAAATGCACCCTCAGCAAGTTTGCAGGTGATACCAAAGCTTTCCATAGGCATCGATCCTGAGCTTATATTCTCCTTTCTCATACATCTGAAAGCATGCTGAGGTTCTAGAAAAAAAGTTGACTGGAAAATGTAAAATATTTTGGTCGTTTTGGTTCCTTTGGGTTTTTTTTTTCTTTTTGTTTTTTTGTTTTAGTGTTTTTGTTTGGGTTTTGTTTCAGTTTTGATTTTTTTTCCTTTTGACTGCTGCACTGCAGGCTTATATTTACCCATTTCTATGACAGTTTAAGCATTAAATCTGCCTTTAGTATCTTAATGAGTTATGTACCTATATAACTATATTTCATATTTCTGTTTTTCACCTAGTTGCTTTAATATGGTAAACAGAATTATGTACTCCTGAGAAATTTTCACCCTTTGAAATACAAACTTCATCTTCTCCAGATACATATTTTCATCCACATATAAAAAAATATTCTGGTGAATTTCAAGACATCATGAAAGGAAATGTACCATTTTTTTTTTTTAAACTTTTTTTAAAATTATTATCCTAGGCATTTCTGAACCAATTATTACTGACAAAGATTGTGACATATGTAATATGTGTTATTTCTCTAAAAGAGAGATGTCTCCCTCAATTTCAAAATGGAAGACCACTCTACTCCACATTATAACCATAAGCATATGCCTTTCCCTTTGTTTCTTTTTTTTTTTTTCTTCCTTTGAGGAAAGTGATCCGCATTCTATTTGTTAATCCTCTCACAAGAAATACTTTGAGTAAAAAATTCTTTGCATAAAAATATATCAAGTTATAATGATGTTATGTCATGCTATTTCTATGTTCCTTCAAACTGGAGCAATCCGATCTGTTGCAGAAGAAATGAAATAGACACTGATAATGAATAACTTTGAGTCGTGATCTTGCTTCAGTGGCATCGTGTGTTATGAATTATTATTACTTCTCTCAAGCAGCCCTCTTACTTATGAAAGAACTGACATATTGTGATGGGCCTCTAAGAAATACCTTGCTAGCTGGAGTACAAACTACTCACTCATTTGTTTTCAGCCTAGAGACATAATTTGAATAGAAAATAAATGCCCAAAATACCATATATAAATGCAGGAGTGACCTTCAGCTTACAGAGCAATACTAGTTGTATTAACTGTAGATCTGAGAAGCAATTCACTGGTGAGACAACATAATAATCTGTAAATCTTATTAAGTACAGTACTTGAGCATTACTCTTTAATTCTGTCACAGCCAAAGTGACACAAGGCTGCAATTATTGATCAGAGATGAATGATTTGATTATCAAAGCACAAAGCATGTTCTATACAATAACTATATGTACAGTGTCCTATCACTTATTGCTAGGGAGAAGAGACTAATACCCATGTCCACAACCTCCTCTTAGGTATTGGTAGAGAGCAGGAAGGTTTCTCCTCAGCTTTCTTTTCTCCTGACTAAGCAATCCCAGTTCCCTCAGCCATTCTTCATAAGACTTTTTCTCAAGACCCTTCACCAGCTTCATTGATCTTCTCTGGAAATGTTCCAGAATTGTAATTTCTGTCTTGTAGTGAGGAACTCGAAACTGAATATTGTACTCAAGCTGCAGACTCATCTGTGCTGAGTACAGAGGCACAGTCACTTCCCTGGTCCTGCTTGTCACACAGGATGCTGTTGACTTTCTTGGTAACTTGAGCAGACTATTGGCTCATATTCAGATAGCTATTGATCAATATTCCTACTTCTTTCTCTAGTGAGCAGCTTTCCAGACACTCTGCCTCAAGGCTATAGCATTACATAGAGTTGTTGTCAGCACTTGGCTTTGTTGAATCTCTTACACCTAGTCTCAACCCATCAATATCGCTCTGTGGAGTCTTCCTACCCTCAAGCAGATAGAAGCTTTCTCCAATCTTAGTATCATCTGCAAACTTACTGAAAGTGTAGTTAATCCCCTCATGCAGATCATTGACAAAGATATTAAACAGAAATGCCCTCAATATAGATTCCTGAAGGATATCACTTGAGACTGGCCACCACTCGCTACATGGCCATCTAGCTAGATTTTTACCCAGCAAAGCATCTACTACCACAAGCCACAAGCAGCCAGTTTCTCCAGAAGAATGGTATGAAAGACACTGTCAAATATTTTAAATAATCCAGGTAAACAATATGCAAAGCTTTTCCCTCATCCACTTGTCCAGTCCATATCTGTAGGTCTGAAACACTACCAGGTATTGTAAATATCAGATCTATTTTCTATATTTAACTTTCATATTTGGTACACATTAGTTCTGTATAGTAAGGAAGTAGAGTGATCTAACAGATTCTTCGATTTTAATTTTCTGATTTTTTTTTTTTTGTGCTTTGGTGGATTTTTACTTTTACAATTTAGGTCAAGAACTTAGAAAGAATGCTATGCATCATAAAGAGAAAAATAAGGTGCTGAGTGACAAAGATCAGAAAACATTTGAGGTAAAATGAAAAATAGTGCAGGAGATTACAAAATTTTATACATTACTGACTAAATTGCAGTAAGGGTAATATGGAAATTTTAATGAACTAGCAGTCAAGTTCTTCCTTTCCATAATAATGGTCATTTGGTAATTTATTTTTCCTAGATATACAATCCTGAACAATAATTCTCTCTCAGGCAGAATTCTACTTCTCTGTATTAATTTTTACATTTATTTTTAATATGTATTGGAAGTAATTAATTCAAAAAAATTATATGTCTTAGGTTTTCATGTTTTTAAGTCTTGTGCATGAGTGTCCTGTAACCTTACTGTGCCACGTAGGTACTACAACACACCTGGACTGTTGAAACAGACTCCATGAAAGGGAAAATTCACAGTTCAGTTAAGTAGCATTAATTTTGCATCACTTTTATTTCATCTTTCTTCCCGATTAATGCTTTTTAGTGGGTTTTCCCTTTCATGTAGTACTGTTAAATGTTAGTGACAATTTCCCTGGGCAACATTTCATGAGCAATTTCTTTTTAACAGTTTGGGGGTTTTTGATGGTGTGGTTTTTTGGTTTTGTTTTTTTTTTGTTGTTGTTGTTGTTGTTGTGGGGGTTTTTTGTTTGTTTGTTTGGTTGGTTGGTTGGTTTGGTTTGGTTTTTAACAGTCTGATTCTCTGTTTTCTCATAGACAATACCTGGAAGATGTATAGTGGTATTAACTATTAAGCAAAACTCTAGTTAGACTTAGAGGTTTATCCTTTTAAAACTGCTTCTCTGACCTATAATCAAGATGCATTTTCTTTCCAAACAAGACTTGTGTTTTTAACTTCTTTGCAGAACAACCTGGAAAAGGCTGGCATTAGGAAAGGCTTCAAAAACAGCTATTCCATTGAATAAATAAGTGGCTAGTCAAGAAGATGTCACTCACTCTTACAAAAGCGGCTTCATCCGGAGAGCTCACATTTCTACTTTGAGTTGGTAGAAATCCTATGCAGATGAGCTCAGCCTTGCTATATTAATGTGTGCCAGCAACTTACCACATTTTCTTCAAGATGAAATAAAAACTGCTGATATTCTAATTATTATTCTATAAACTAGGAAGCAGAGATCTTATAAATGAGTTATAACAAATATCTGACCCAAAATTCAATTTTCTCAAGGCTCTTAAAATGGCACAGATAAATCAAGGTTGTGGCTTCTTAGTTCTTTGCACTGACGTTATATTGTTCAGTTATTTAATAAGAATGTGAATGATTTACTTGTTGTTTAATCTGTTCTTGCTTATGATTTTCTTTCTCTTATATTTACACATGACCTAGTTTTCTTTGCACTTGAATCTACTGCAAACATTTATATCAAAATTGGTTCAGCACAACAGAGATATAAAATATTTAAAGATTCACATGGTACTCTTCTGCCTCATTCCACTGTAAAAATGTCTGAAGAACATTCTAAACAACCAGTGAATCTGTTTTATTTGGTGAGTAATACTTCACTTGGTGAGTGCTCTTTTGATGAGATATATGTGCAGTGTTGCAGGTTTAATGGCTTTTATATGACTTCAAAAGACCATATTAAATACTGAGTGTACTTTATAAATAAAGATTAAGTAGACATTGTTTATACATATAATTTAAAGAAAGGCTGTACTCTATTGTTTTGATTTTATAGCCATTCATACCCTTGAAGCAGCTTACCTAAGGCTACAAATTCATTTACTCTTTTAATCTTTTCTCTGTTACATGATGCTTGTCTACATTCAACATTTCTCCAATTTTCCAACTACAAAATTACAAATGGGTAGTCTGGAACAGATAAAGTAGCAAATCTATACCACTATGATGAAGAATGTCAAAACAAGCTGGAGTCTGAGGCTAACTCCTGTAGATAGATGAAATTCTCCCAACCATACTTTGCAGATATGGAGCAAGGTTAAATAAAGAGAGATGTACACATGAAGGTAAGTGTGGGGAAAGCCCAGGAGTTGCTGCTGCCTTGAGGAAGACACCACTGTAAATACGAAGCAGTAGTTTGAACAAGAGATGGTATCAGCTAGAAAGACATTCTGCCTACATGAGAAGAGAGGAAGGCAGTCATGCTGAGGTACTTAAAACATCTTGCTACAAACTGAACTCTTAATACAGACTGAAGACATATTTGTGACTTCGATGATTGTAACATAAAAAAAAACCAAAAACAAACAAACAAACAAAAAAACCCCCAAAACCCCAAACAAAAACCCCCCACCCAAACCCAAATAACCCTAAAAACCAAAGCTTCTGAAGTGCAGCAGGAAAACTCTTGAAATGTGATCAATCGTGCCAGATTAGATGGGCACTTCTGGGGTAGTTTAGATAGTCAGCCAAAGATATTTTCGTAAGAACTGCCTTTTTTAGCATTGCCACAATGCCACATTTCACTTTAAAGCATTTCACAAAGCCTCCTCATACGAGCATGTGGATAGTGATTTTTTCCCTGGGGAACCCTGGTTTCATTGAAAGAAAGGATGGTAAATGCATGCCATGCAAGAAACACTACCATTTGTTATGCTTTTGGTATTTATTTATATATTTCACTGCAATCTGACATTTAATTTGCTTCTTCTGAAAGAAATGAACAGATATGCAAAGGAATTCAGGCCTTTTTACCCTAGCTTCCAACTATCACAAAAATCTGCAGTTTAGAAAAATACATACTATATGACATGCATTATTTGTTACATGCCACATACTATTTTGTGGGGTTTATTCTTCTTCATTTCTTTAATGTCAGACTTGTAAAGAAGTGTGTGAGTATCTTTATATAGTGGTACCTCACTGAGTAGTTCTTACTGATATTTTTTTTCCTCTTAGACATGTAAAAGATTTTTCAGATAACATTTTAATGAATTATTGTTGTGCTAATATGAACACTGCACTATCATACTAGTTTTTTCCTTTATTTGTGAAATAGCAGACAACCCATCTTAATTAGATTTTGAAATGTGATCAAATGTTCCAGATGTTCTAGCATGAACACTACAGTTTCTCTGTGATCCGTGTCAGAAATGCAGCTGACAACACTATAGTACACCTGCCGTCAGTTTGCTGTCATCAAATTGTTTTTCAGTTTTATTAGGAAGTGCAGTGATTTGCCAGAATAAAATTTTGGTCTCGTGTTGAACCTTGTGTCATACTCCAATTTTACAATTTGTAAATAAACAGGTTTCAAGAAGTTTACATGGAAATAACCTTGAATCTGAGAACTCACATACCAAAAACTTTTGTTTCAAAGTAATACTGCAGGTGTCTTCATGTTGTTCAGTAGAACAACATAAGCTGCTTGAACTGCACAGGTCATGTGTAAATTGCTGACACTGTATATGTAGAGTGTGTAACCAAGCAAGAAGTGTAGGTCTTACTAGTTTCAGACAGACAAATTATAGCTTTACCACAAGTATTTCTGGAAACAAAACGAGAAATTCATGGGTTGTTATCACTCAAATTAGAATGAGTATGTGTAACGAATTTGGAACCAGCTCTGAAGGAAGATATGTTTATGCCAAAACAGATTCAACAACTAAAGCCTTAACTTCCTAGACATTCTTTCACTGTCTGTGTCATCTAAACTCCAGCTTCTGTTGCATGGTTCTAATCTGATAACCTCTATAGGCAATTTGATATCTAAACCATGTAATGAAATTTTCTGTTACATAAGATGCTGAGGGGGAGCTGAGCTAAAATTTATTTTGTATAGTATCACAAGTTATAATACTTGAACTATATTCTCCCAAATTAATACTATACCTTTATCTGCTATATTGCCTCACTGGAGGATGTATGGTTTTTAAATTGCATTTGTTGGTTATATAAGATTTCACAAATTAACTAGTGACCTGATACTTTTATCTCCTAAAATAAATAATATCTTTCCAGTGGGATTTTTCATTCCTCACTCATCTTTTAGAACTTTAAAATTTTTATTTTATGAGCTATTTTCTAAAACTATACAAAAAATGTGTATTTGAGATCCTATTTCTAGAACACTATATTGTAATTTAATATTGTCTCAACAAGTCTAAGCTCTTTCTGTGCCTTTTTTATCTAGGTACTTTTTATTTCACTCATCACAGTTTCCCATTCTTGCTTTCTACTGCCTTACCACAGGAAACTGAATTATGTAAGTGAAATTGCCTGTAGTTATTTATGAACAGAACTGTACACTGAAAAGTAACTAGCTGGCATAACTCCTGGTAGAATATCTGTCCACCTGATTTACAGAGAGCTTATTGACTTTCCCTTTGAAGCACTGCCTTCATGCTTTACATATTTGTGAAGATCATTCTTTATATGAAGTGTTAGCAGTTTTAGTAGAAATGTCAAAGTACTGTGGCTGAAGACTTTTTCATTTTGTTCAGTTATAACTGATGACAAAATACTCAATAGCCAAAGCAAACTATGAATGAAGCAAATTTGTGTCCTACTAAATATAGGACAGAATTAGTTTTAGGTCATGTGGCATCTTGCCATACAGAATAACAAAATTGTCAGGGATGGAAGGGACCTTAAGGATCATCTAGTTCCAACCACCCTGCCATAGGCAGGGACATTTTCCGCTAGATCAGGTTGCCCAGAGCCACATCCAGCCTGGCCCTAAGAAAATACAGAAATGGAGCATCCACCACCTCCCTGGGCAACCTGTTCCAGTGTCTCACCACCCTCACGGTGAAGAACATCTACCTTCTATCTTGGATCCATTCCCCCTAGTCTTATTATTACATGACACCCTAAAAAGTCCCTCAGCACTTTTCATGTAGGCCACCTTCAGGTATTGCAAGGCCACAATAACATCTCCTCAGAGCCTTCTATTCTCCAAACTGAACAACCTCAGCCCTGTCATCTATCCTCATAGGAAGAGGTGCTCCAGCCCTCTGATCATTCTTGTGCCCCTTCTCTGGTCATGTTCCAGCACATACATATATTTCTTGTAATAGGGGTTCCAGAACTGGACACAGTACTACAGGTGGGATCTCACAAGAGCAATGTAAAAGGGGAGAATCACCTCTCTTGATCAGCTGCCCACAGTTCTCTTGATATGGTCAAGGATATGGTTGGCTTTCTGGGCTGCAGTGGAACACTGGCAGCTCATATTGATATTCTCAGCCAATAGCACCCACATGTCCATTTCTTCAGGGCTGCTCTCAAACTGATCACTGCACAGCCTTTATCAGATTGCCCCCACCCAGATGCAGGATTCTACACTTGGTCTTGCTGAACGTCATGAAGTTGGCATGAACCCACCTCTTCAGCTTGTCAAGGTTCCCCTGGATGTCACCCCTTCCCTCCAACGTGTCAGTCACACCACATGGCTTGGTGTCATAAGCAAACTTGCTGAGAGTGCACTCAGTGTAATGTCCATGTCACTGATGAAGATGTTAAGCAAGACTGGTCTCAGTACTGATCCTTGAGGCACTCTTCTTGTCACTGTCCTCCACTTTGATATGGATCCATAGACAGCAATTCTTTCTTTAATGCTGAACAGTCAAGATCAAAAATCAGACTGTTTTAGGAAGCTGATCCTCCAGTTGGTCTTTGGAATTTTATGCAGATATTTTCCCCTCCTGGTCTAGAGAAGCTATGATGGGTAATGAAATCTAAAAACCTTTTAAGATCAAGTGACATGGTCCTCTGTTTGAAAACCCATTAACATCACATGGAAAGGACCAAACATTATGTAGAGCTAGGACTTCTATCAGCATGCCATCTTCCAATTCATCAATTCAGTGTGATCTAGCCCTTGTGGCATCTAAACTGGCTCATAGAAAAACAGCTTAAAGGAAGCTTTCCACTAGTACAGCACAATTATATGTACTCTTACAGCACTTGTGGTCTACAGCAGCGTGCAACATAAACTGTAAAAAATATTGTGAATGGGATACATGTGGTAAGGAAACAAATGAACTAATCTTCTACTGCACCAGCAGCTCTTTATACACCTGAATAAACTCATTTTGTGTCAGAATATTCAAGGACGTTTCTTCATATTGCAGAATTTTCTGTTCCAAAAATAATACAGGTCCACAGAATTGTATAGTTCCAAATGTCCTCTGCACATTCTCTCCTTTGTCTAAAATATGATGCAGTATAAGATATTTCCTTATGTCCCTTACTATCATCTCTACAATTATCATATAGACATATATGTTAATCTAATGGGTTTAAAATAAATTTCCTTAATTTATACTGAGCTATGTATTCATGCTTATGTGGTTATATACTGAATATTTATAGTAAATAAATAGTAAACATCTCAGTCACATTCTTGTACTACTAAATAAACTTATATTAAAATAGAGGAATTGCAGTTTGGGAATAAAATAAATAGAAGCACTTAGAGTCAAGGTTCACAAACTATTTAAACCATGTCTGTGGAGGTTCCAACAACTCTCTCTACAAATACCTGAAAAGAGGTTAAAGTGAGGTGGGTGCTGTTCTCTTTTCTCTATTATTAACTGACAGGATGAGAGGAAATGGTCTGAAATTTTGCCATAGGCAGGTTTAGATGGGATATTAGGAAAAAATTTCTTTACTGAAAGAGTGGTCAGGTATTGAAACAGGCTGCCCGGGTAGGTAATGCCATCATGGTCCCAGGAAGTGTTCAAGAAAGGTGTAGACATGGCATTTGGGGACTTTATTCAATGGCCATGGTGGTCTTGCCTAATAGAAATTTTCTATCCATATATACACAAAATATTATTCAAGAAGTGGAAGACTCTGCTTGATTCTATCCAATTCTTGTCTGAAAAGATGAAGCAATGTAATTAATTAACACAACTTTATTGTATTCTGTGGCGGAGACTGATATATTTACATGGTCAAATAAAATTTTTAGGCAAGTATAATACTTGGATTGGCATAGAATATTAGGAACAAAGTTCTAAATTAATGAATGCATAAAATTTACTATTTTATTTTAATATTAGACATAAGTAAATATATTTTCAGAGGAAAAAATACACAGTATGCTACAAATGCTATTAGAGCTACTAAGCTGTTTTAAGAGCTTGAGATATTTTTTGCCTTAGCTTGACTGTTGAACACAAATATACATCTTAAACCATTTTCTTTATTTAAATTTGCCTTTATTTTATAATAGTTGTAGGAAATATTTTGATCATTAGGAAATTCTACATAACAAAGCACAGCTATAAGCTTTAAAATGTTGGAATTTTCATCTGCATTTACAGGCATCTAAATTAAAAAAATAAAGAAAAAACTCACACTACCAATTAATAATAAAAAAAAAACCACAACAAAAAAAACCAATAACAACCACCCCTCAAAAAACAACCAACAAACAAAAAAACGCAGTAAAGTAAGCCAAACCAAAAAACAAAAATAAAACAAACCAACACAAACTTCTGGTCCAAGCCACTGTTAATTCCCACTTTGCGTTTATTCACTTAGTTTTGTTGAGATATAGGCCATAGGTTTTATTTTTCATAAGTCCAAGATTTATCAATCAAGTAATGGCAGGCTGACTCAGTGGATTACATAGAAGACAGTATATTGATACATAGCAAATCCACTGAAACAGATTTTTGAAAAAAAAATGTGTTGAAGAGAACGAATGAAAGTAGAAACTGCT
>VWZI01000937.1:3855-16634 GCA_013396835.1 Psilopogon haemacephalus | reverse complement strand
GAAACTTCTTTGGAAGAAAAAAAAAAAAAAAAAAAAAAGTAATCGCTCTTTGTATGTAGCAGCTGTCCAAGAGATAAACTACCAGAAAACTTGTATGCCCAAGGGGAAGTGTTACTACCAAAATGTTAACAGCTTCATGTGGCTATTGGTTCAAATGTTCCCTAAAACAGCAGTATCAGCTTTTTATCTTCAGGAATACAGTACACTCCTCTTTTGCAAATAAAAGTCTAAAAATCTAATGCTGTAGGTTAGTTTGTCAAGACCTCAGTGAAGACAGAAACAAACACTTAGAAAGTGATTACTCACAAGTCTGGCTCTAAAAATTTTCTGAAAAAGTTGTCGTTGGTCAAAGTGTCAAATGTACTAGGGTTTCATTCTTCTGTTAATTATTGTAGAGACAAGCATTAAATTAGCACCCAGTAATGGATTCTTTTTCCCCCAATATAGGCATGTTAATCATTGTGCATCTTACTTTAGAAGAATATTTCCATTTTGATAACAAACCTTCCATCAGTCTTGTAGAAAGCAGTTTGCAGAAAATGTATCCTCTCCTATTTCTGACAAAAATATCTGACATTTAGCAGTGTGAAAAATACACCACTCTATTTCCTAGCCTTTTTACATGCTTCCTGACTTAACTGCTACCTAAAATGGCAAAGGTATATACGAAACTTTTTTGCTAGATACAAGAAAGTTTTAATTGAAAACAGGAATGCCAGTTTTGAATGCAGCTTCAGCAGATTAGCAGTTAAATTAGAAGGGGCTTTTCATTTAAGTTCCAGTGTTGATATGTCACTGTGCTCTGTCACTTTGAAAAGTGATAGTGCTTTGTTATCAGCATTGAGTGCAGGAAACCTCCTGATGTAGAGGCAGAATAAAATAGTCTGCCAGGGTGATGGAGGCGCCGTGTACATGTTGCATCCTCCCATGCAAGAAGATGTGGAGGAGCAGTGCTGACACACCACTGTGCTCAAACAAAAAGGCTATCATTTCCCAGGGTCTGGTTTCTTGACATAAAAAAAAAAAGAAAAAACCTTAAAGAACTAAGGAACTGATGAAAAAAATGCTCATCTTAGTTCAGCTCAAGGACTATAATGTGATTCTGAGACTACAGCAGTATTTCTCATTAATAAGTGATTCCTTGTATGTTTGCTTATCATCCTTTTTGGCAGGAAAAAGCTTTATGGAATTTGTCATTGCTGAGATTTATGTATATGCAGAAGCTGCAAGATCTAAGGGATGTTCATATCTTATTTCACTGTTTTAAATACAAAAAGGGCATAGGAATGTTATTCTCATCTGCCACAATTAACAATTATTTTGACATTTTAATTCAGTTTGTATGATTCTATCCTCTGCTCCTCTGATGAAAAATGGCTTTGATTACTAGTTTTCTTCTCTTGTTCCCTACCCTGAATGTCTTTTTGGGCCTGGCATAGCACACCCTGAATATCACCTATTTGACAGTTTTTTATTTGATTGTCTTTTTCTGTCTAATCTTCTCAGACACCATACCTACATTAATGATTGCAACAAAAAATTCTTACATGTCTGTTGCAATTATTAATTTTTATTGCTGTTAATAATCGCAGGGGTTCTAGGAATATTTCCCCCAGGTTCTTTTGGATGTTCAGTTGGCAAGAATAACTACACAAACTCACTTAAAACATCGAATTAAACAGTTTAAACAGTCAGAACTTAGGAAACAGGGAGCCTAATGACAAAAGCAATCCTAACCGCGCCTAGAAATACCCACAAAATGCCCACTAGATCAAGAGCTTTTCCCAAGAAAGAGGAAAGAAGAAGCTTGTCCTGAATAAAGAGGAAAAGAAGGAGGTTTGCTTTTCAAATACGCTGTGCTGCTGCTGCTCGTCGCAAAACATATGGCCACTGCTGCACGGGGTGCAGAGACGTCTGTTCCTCGTGGCGGTGGAGACATAGCGCTAATGGCCCGTTGCACCCACTTAAATACCTCATTAGAAAAGCGTGGAACTGACCAATAGGCACTTAGCGTCCATTGTCTGGCCAATTGGTTCAAAAGTCCGATGCCCAGGGGTGGGTCCTAACACCCTGAGAGACAGCCCAGATCACCTGACTCGTGCATGTGACCTGTCCATGTGGCTTGAGACTTCCTGGTTTCCAAAACCATGCGGTCTGCTCCCTGCAACCCACCTCCAGACCTTACCACAGCAGGGGGGAGTGAGCCCCAGGAAGTGAACCAACTCTGGGCAAAAATTATGCCCATACAAGGACAATGTCATAATAGATGGAAGACACTTAGTCTGTCATCTTCTACCTTTCTTGTCAGACAAAACTAAGACATAGTCGAAGTGATTTATAGCCACACAACAATTTTAAGGAAAGTACAGATTATGCCTCCATGGTTATTTGCCTAGCTGCTTATTTTTCCATAACAGAAAATTTTAATGGACTTCAAATATGTGCATATTTGGAACAGAGAAGGCAAAGAGAATCTGATTTTATCTCTTTTTGGTTTTGCATTTATAGACATCTTTAGAATCAAGCAAAAGCAAATTAAAATAAAGTTAAAAAAAATATTTTAAGCTATTTCATTTGTCTCTGAAGCTTTGCTAAAGTAACATTGGGATAAAAGGTGTGGAATCTGAATTAATTTATTCTANNNATCTGAATTAATTTATTCTAATCATCACACATACAATTATTAATACTTAACAATCATAAGTCTTTTACCAGTAACAACCACTTGTATCACTTGTGTTTCTTTAAATTGCAGTTGGCATTGCAGTTGATTTCTCATTACTTGATTAAATCTTTCCTGTTGGATAGTCTGTCACTTAGAAACAGCAGTATATAGGAAGCATATCCTGGTATGGACTGGCAATCTTTCAAATAAAAAATATATCCCAGCACTGGGAGACCTTATCTTGGATTAATGTAAATACTTCAAAGTGAATTGTTGAATGGATTTGAGGTTAATAAAATCACAGGCTTAATAGTGTTTAAGACTGCATAAGTTTATTTCTGTATGTAGCTAGCAGAAGCAAGTGTCACCTTTCTTTTCTTTTTTTCCATTTTCTTAACAGAATCATAGAATTCATTTTATTTTGATGGTGCTATGTTATTGTAAAGCATGTTCTGTTAGAAAATTTTCTGGCTAATCGGTAAATAGCCCCATTATTCTTTAAGGATTGTTTATTGAGTAGTTTTGCTGCCTTATATATTGAAAAAATATTTTATCAAAGATATCAGAGAGAACCAAGAAGCTGTGATAAATTTGTGTAGAAATTACAAGATGTTTTAAATTTTCGTAGATTAAAGTAACCTAAAATTATCAACCAAGATTTCTTCAAGTTAAAGTGCTAAAATGGAAACATAATTACATTGAGTTGCTTACATTAAGTTTCACTTTCTAGTTCTGGCTAGGATAGTAGTTAAGGCAAAGAGCATCACAACTGGAAAAGCAGTTTTTAGATTTTCCTAATTATTTTTGTTTCATAGCTCAACATAATTAAAACTGAGAAATTGAAAATAGTAAATGTCATTGTACAGGCATGACTCAATTCAGAATCCACTAAGTTTACTAATTTCAGTATTTTGTTTCAGAGAAAGAATGTAGAGGCAAGCACATTTTCTTTCTCTTTTTCTCACCTTCTGCCACATACATTTCATTAGTCCTTCCTGGACTCTCTCAAAGCAGATCCATAAAGCATACAACAGCTCCTATTGTCAGTGAATACACTAAGACAGATAATGTCATTAACACTGCAAAGGATTTGCAAGTATATGTGGACTAAATTAAATTGAGTCGAGTGTGACAAATTGCATTGAATTAAATCTTGTTTTTAAAAAAGTTAGATTTTTTTTCTGTCTGAAGGTCATTGCATGCACTGTCAGTCATTCAGAACACTCAAAGCAGCTATTAGATCAAAGAGGAGAAGGTAATACTGCAATTCTACAACACTGAAAAACACAATAGAACACTGTGAGAAGAGTAGCAGGAAATATACATCTGCAGCCGAACAGAAGCAATTTGAATCCTTGTTTGTTTTCATTCTTACTAATTGAAAAAGAGACTATAAAAGAATCCAGAGGCTATAATTGAAATCTATTTCCTTTCTTAGAGCTAGTACAAGATGGAATAGACAAAGAAAAACAATAGCTTGCTTTTCTTGGTGATAGAAGGTATTTTTGTTTGTTTATGTGGATGTTTTGTTTTTGTCATTTGTTTGGGTTTTTTTCCCAATTTCATTTACATCTTAAATTATTTTTACCTATGTTTAGCATTTCTACACAATCAATTTTGCAACATTTAAAAAGGGGAATTACAGTTGAAGTACTCTCCAGCTTTGACATGAGGAACATGCAAAATATTAAATGTCTACTGTGCAGAATTTTTGAGCTATCCACCTAATTCTAGTAAATACAACATTCAGAATATATTTATATACCTTTACTGCAATTTTCTGGGCATACATGTTCACTAGTGATATTCCTCAGGGATCTGTGTTGGGACCACTTCTTTTTAACATCTTATTGGTGACCTTGATTCAGGCATAGAGAGTAAGTCATCAGTAAGTTTGCAGATGACACCAAATTAGGTGGCAGTGTTGGTTTGAGTGAGGGTAGAGAGGCTCTCCAAAGGAACTTGGATAGGCTAGATCAATGGGCCAGCATTCATGGAATGAGTTTCAAAAAGGCCAAGTGCCAGGTCCTGCAGTTGGGTCACAACAGCCTCACGCTGCTATAAGGTTTCTCCATATCTTTCTTTTCTCCAGGCTGAATGGCCCCATATGTTGCAGCCTGTCCCCTAAGGGAGTTGCTCCAGCCCCATGATCACCTTCATAGCCCTACCCTGGACTCACTCCAGCAGTTCTGTGTCCTTTTTATGCTGGGTCACTGTCACTGCATGAAGTACTCAAGGATCTCACAAGAACAGAGTAGAGAGGCAGAATCACCTTTCTTGTCCTGCTAGTCATACTTCTTTTTATATGGTCTAGGATACAGTTTGCCTTCTGGGCTGCAAACACATGTTACCTGCTCATATTAAGTTTTTCATCAGCTACACCCCCAAAATCTTCTCATTCCTCACCCAGCCCATATTAGTACTTGGGACTGCCCCAATCCCTATGTAGGACCTTGACCTCATTGAACTTCACTAAATTGTCTTGAGCCCACTTCGCAAGTCTGTCAAGTCCCTCTGGATGGCATTGCTTCCCTTCAGCTTGTCACCTGGACCATGCAGCTTGGAGTCATCCACAAATTTGCTGCAAGAGCATTCAATCCTTCTGTCCATACCTCTGACAAAGATGTCAAGCAGCAATGGTCCGAGTACTGACCCCCTCAGGACATCACTTGTCCCTGGTCTCCATTTGGACATTGGGCCATTGATTGCAACTCTGTGTCCACCCAGCCAATTACCCATCCAGTGAGAGGTCCAGCCCTCATGTCAACACCAAATTAGAATCTGGTGACCAGGATGTCACACAGAAAAATATCAAACACTTTGCACAAGTCCAGTTCTTCCTTTGTCCACTGATGCTGTAACTCCATCACAGAAATCCACCAATCCCTCAGGAGGATCTGCTCCATGATCTTGCCAGCACAGAGGTGAGACTGTCTGGCCTGTAGTTTCTGGGGTCTTTGGTTTTTTTCTCTTTTTTCTTTTTGAAGTGAGTGGTTATGTTTCCCCTTTTCCAGTCAGCAGAGACTTCACCAGATTGCCATGACTTTTCAAATGTGATGGACAGAAAGTTTCTCAGCTTCCTCTGCCAGTTCCCCTAGGACCCATGGGTGGTTCTTCAGATGGTCTCAAATCTGCTCTTCACTTACACTGGGCAGATCTTCCTTTTCCTACTCCCCACCTCTGTTTTCTGGAGCATGGGTGGTACAGCTAGAGCCATTGGCAGTAGGAAAAGTAGACATTAAGCATCTCAGCCTTTTCCATATCTGTTGTGACCTGATCTCTATTCTCCTTTTGGAGAGGCTTCACATCTTCCTTAGCCTTCAAGTCCCTATCCACTTCTGCTTTTCTAAATTGATCCCAGACTGCTTGTACAGCTTCTTTATAGTTCTCCTACATGTCCCTTTCTTGTTTCCATTGCTTATAGACTCTGTGTTTTTTTGCAAAAATAAGTCCAGAAGCACCTTGTTTATCAACAGCAGTCTCCTGCCACTCTTGCCTGCCTTCTTCCTTCTTGGAATGCACTCTCCTGGGCTTGAAGAAGATCGTCTTTGAATATTGGACCAGCTTTGTTGGGTCCCTGTTGCAGTCAGGGTCTGGCGTTCTGAAGAATCTTGCGTTGTAATGGAAAGATAGGAGCCCCTCCCTTTACACAATAGCCTTGAGTTAGGACGTAGGCAGACGGATGTGACGTTTTGTACTCTATAAAAAGCATTGCTATGTTTTAATAAACACCATTTTGCCATTTTGCCTTTTGGTATCCATCACATTGATGTTTGTAGCTGATGGCCCGAGCAGCCTGGGTTTGGCTGTTCGTGTTGCCCTTGAACCAGGTCGTCATGCCTTCAGAGTAAGGCAACAGGTGCCCTCTTCTCTCCAGGGCTTTTATCCCATGACACTCTGCCAAATAGATCCCCGAAGATCATAAAAGCTGGTCTCTTAAAATCCACAGCAGAGAGCTTGCTTTGCTCTATCATATGCCCTCTGAACACGTTCTACAATGTTGCACGATTTAAACAATGTCGACTCCTGGGATACAGCAGAAGCAACTGGCTTCTGTTTAAGCTTTGTGCAGCTGAACACAGTTTTAGCCTGGTAGTTCAAGTAGTTTTCATTCTCTCTCACTGTCTATTTAGTGTGTTGTTTATTTATGAGGGTGTTAGGGGAGACAGTGATGAAATCTTTGATAAATTCAGGATAATCAGTATTCTCTGTTCTCTACTTTTACACCATTTGTTGTACCTCATCATAGAAGGCTATGAAGCTGCTTAAGTGTGATTTACCCTTCATATATCCATGATGAGTATTCTTAAATGCCTTTGTGTCCCTCATGTTTCAAAGTGGTTTCCAGAAATATTTCTTCTGATACCTCCCCAGGAATCAAAGCTGACTGGCCTGTAGTTCCCCAGATCCTTCTCCCTTCTGTCTTCACACAGATCTTTATATTATTTCAATCTTTAGAGACCTCCCTCAGTCAAAACCAGCCCTCTAGATTAATTCAAAGTGGCCTGGATCTGACATGAACCAACTCATCAGCACTGATAAGTGCAGCTTCTCAAGTCCATGAATTTGGTTATGTCCAGTTTGTTTAAATGATCCAAACCTAGTCCTTCCTGCTTCACCAAATGTTCTTACTCCATATTTTCCTGATAGTTTCAGTGTCTTTTGTCAGAAGATCCATTGTCTCATTCAGCAGTTGACCCTCATTTTACTTTTACTTCTTCCAGCTTCTGATGTACCAGCAGAAACCAGTTTTCTTTTTACATCCATTACCAGATAACACTCTGGATTTTGGCTTACCTAATCCCATTGCTGCATGCTTAAACAGCATCTCTGTATCCTTCCTGGGTACTAATTCCAGTTTCTACTGATCCGTTGCATTTTGTAATCTGAGTTTTCCCATGAGATCCATGTACATCTATGAGAGACCAGGCTTTATTTAGACTGATGTGTATTTTGTGGGAGGGAGTGATGAAAAGTCCTTCAAAATAGGATGGAGCATGGAAATATGTTAAAATCCAATAAGAGGGGAAACTATAACATCAGTAGTAGTGTACCTGGAGAAGAATAGTGAATAAACAGTCATGCTGTTGAGCTGATGATAACTAGTTTTCTACGGACACAAAAATGCATTTTGTGATATTTGTTCAATCCAGGAAAGCACAGCAAACCAATAACCTGGAAACAGAGACTAAAAGAAAAGACTGAGTCATAGAATCATAGATTCATAGAATCAGTCAGCGTTGGAATGGACCACAAGGATCATTTAGTTCCAACCCCCCTGCCATGGGCAGGGACACCCTACCCTAGATTAGGCTGGACAGAGCTTCATTGAGCCTTGCCTTAACACCTCCAGGGATGTGGTCCCAATCACCCCCCTGGGCAAACCATTCCAGGGCCTCACCACTCTCATGGTGAAGAACTTCCTCCTCACATCCAATCTAAATCTCCTCACCTCCAGTTTTGCTCCATTTCTCCTAGTCCTGTCACTACCTGATAGCCTAAAAAGTCCCTCCCCAGCTTTTCTGTAGGCTCTTCCCTCCTACCCTTTTTGAAAATGGGGGTTATGTTTCCCCTTTTCCAGTCAGTGGGGACTTCACCAGACAGACAGAATATTTGGAATATAATAGAGAGGGGTTTAGCAACCTCACCTGCCAGTTCTCTCAGTACCTGTGGGTGTATCCCATCAGGACCCATGGACTTGAACACTTTAGGTTCTTCAGGTGATCACAAACCTGATCTTCACTTATGATGGGCAGCTCTTCCTTCCAGTAAGTCAGGAAGGACTAAAAAGGGCAGGTTTATTTACAAATCTTTTAGTTATTCTGAGTATTCCTGAAAAACTGAATTGAAATCTGAATCTAGTTTTTCGGATTTGTGATTTGATTTATGAATTTCCTGTTCAAATTAATAATAAATTTAGAAATTGAAAGTCCATTTAGCAGGCTCCTGCATATGAAAATACAAACTATTATCTTTTAGATCTCTATCCACTTCGGAATCTTCAAAATTTCTGCAATTCTATTAATTTTATCAGATCTTGACACTTCATTAATTTTACTGAGCCCTTGGAGAAAGAAAAATATGCAAAAAAAGCAAATATATTTTTAAACACTGTAAAATTATTGATAGGTTTAATGAATACAAAATGGCAAATCTAGAATGGCATTTGTCCTAGGCATTCACTGAATATTGGTGACAGGAAGCTATCTTCTACAAACTCTTCAAAAACATCCTATGTCTGTGCAAACATTTGTAAGAAGCATTTGGGAAACACCCTTAAACATGGTTTAATGTTTGATCAGACTGAACCTGGTCAGGCAGTTGGACTACGTGATCATTGCAGGTCACTTCAAACTGAAGTATTATATTGTGTTCTATTCTATTGTAATTTTGCTCTATTCCGTTCCATTCCACTCTGTTCCAATTCTATTCTGTTTAAAATGAAAGGTACCTAAATTTCATCTGAAAAATACAGCTTCTCAAGAAAAGCTTTCCTTTTCCCAAAAATTAACAGCATCAAAGACCATATATAGAACCACATAATTTTCTCCAAGCATCCTGTATGCAGTATGTTTCACTACACCAGCTCTACACATTTTCCCTCATTGTGCAAAATTTTCTAAGGAAGGACTTCCTAAGCCATGTGACACAAATTAGATGCATGTTGCTGATTTCTGAATGGCACTGCCAAGTGTAAAATGGATGTCAGCACCAGTTCCTGACACAATTGCACAAAGAACATATGTCACTTTATACATCTTTATAAGAAATTAAAAACAAATCAAAAAACCCAAACCAAAACAACCCTATGTGAACTAATATGTATCTTTACAAGTTCCAGGCCATAGAAGTGCCCAATCTCCTTCCTACTCCCTTTTCTGTAGTTTATTCTTAACGGTTGATGACCTGAGGTTGCAAATCTTCATGCCACTTTCTGTGGAAAAATGCCTGACACAATAACTAGATCAATGACTGTAATTTGAAAACTATGCAAGTCACAAAGTAAAACCTTCAATAACAAAGCTAAACAAATATATCTTGCAATAGCTTAACTAGTTTAACAGCATGACAAAAATGAAACATAAGCAAGTAACAAGATTGCAAAACAATTTTCTGGTAAAATTAATAGAATATTTGATTGTGATAGAATTTTTTGTTAAGAAATCAGAAAGTATTCAAATTTAGGTAGTTAAATTTTTAAAAGTCACATCTCTGTTGTACAGACTAATGTCAATGTCTGTAAGCCTTGTCTGTCTGAGCAGAATGTCAAGTTTAGATAATCTGAATCTTTTAATGTAATTTTAAAAATCAACTTATTATTAATTTTCTTATTCTATTTTCTGTAACAAGTGAGTTGTATTGGTTAAGTTATTCTTTCCTCAAAGGATCCTGGGGCAGATACATGAAATAGAAAAAACCCAAATAAGTTAGTCTAATTCCTCTTTTTTCCATCTTCTTTTTATATCCTTTTCCCTTTTTCTCCCCCTAAAATTTGAAGAAAATATTTGCATGTTTTGCAGTGAGAAATACTTTGTAACCATAAAAATAGTCATCATTATTAGAACAGATAATGAAGGTAATTTCCTATCATTTGGAGTGGCTGCACAAAACAAAACTGTTCTCTGTGAACATAGGTGGCTTATTCAATTGTTGTCCATCCTTTGAATAACTGTAAGAAATTTTCTAGGAAACTTATACAATCACAGAGGCCTAAAGTGAGTGAGATACCCAGAAAACATTTAGTCAAACCTCCAGTTGAAATCAGAGTCTTAGATTAGATTGTTAAGGACCTTCTCAAGCCATTTTGTGAAAATTTCCAGTGAAGAGAGATTTTGTCACTTTTCTGTGCATCATATTCTAATGCTTAATGGCTCTCCCATTTAAGATATTTCTCATGTGTCTGTTAATCCTTGCCACCATTTATCTACAGGAATAAAGTACCTTAAATTTCTCCATAACTACCTTCTAGATACTGAATGACTGCAGTTAGAGTCTTGTCTGGACCACCTCTTCTCCGGGATGAACAAACCCTGTGTCTTCAGATGTTACATCATCCTGTCCCTGAACCACATCATTAGCTGCTGGACTCTCTTAGATATTTAAAAGTCTGTCTCTTTTAAACTGTAGGACCAAAATGAGCAGAATATTCCACCTTTGGACAAGTAAATTTTTAAGGGATGAGAGCATCTGTAATAAGAAGAGATACTGAGAAAGCTGGGACTATACAGTCTGGCTAAGAGAAATCTCAGGGAAGATCTTATCCATGTGAGTAAATAACTGAGTGAGAGTATGTAAAACAGCCAGACTCTTTTCCATGAAAAAGGCACGAGGTAATAGGAAAATTCTGAAATATTTGGTGTTCTGTATGAACGTAGGAAAACTTGCAGAGGTTGCCCAGAAAGGCTGTGAAGTCTCTGTCTTTAGAGACATAAAAACTTATCTGGAACACCCCTTGAGTAACTTGCCTTATCTAATCCTGTTCTGAGCAGGGATGATCTACAGAGGTGCCAGCCAGCCTTAGCTTCTAGTTTTGTGAAATACTTAATAAAATAATACTATCACACCACTTAATATGTCACCTATAATCTTCCTGATCCAAACCAGGACATATATTTCATATCATGGTTGTAAGGGTGCACTTTCAATTACTATTGGCTTGATGTCCATTAGCCCAGGTGCAATTTGCATAATCAAATATGGTAAAAATCTTTATTGTTATATGTACGCAGATTTTCACATAAATTGACAGAAGGACTTTAGCAAATCCAAGACTTCAGTGAATTCTTTCCAGGGAAGCTGCTATTTTAATCTTGTGTCAGATCCATTCTACTTCTGTATTTTTTCTGATGCTGAACAATGTACACAGCAAAAGGGTGCTACCTTTTATCTGTATATAGGTTTCTGGAGTTTTACATTCCCTATTCATAGTACTAGAAAAAAGGAAATAACTGAAGCAGCAAGGAATAAAAGGAAAAACAATTTTACTAGTGAATCACTATTCCTGCCCTGAACCCAGTGATTTTAACCTTCTGGAAGTCCAAAGTGCAGTGTACATTTAGAAACCATAATTGGCCATGTCTAGAGTAGAATTAAAGCCATGGATATCTTTGATTGAAAACTTTGGAGCCCAACCGAGGTTTTCATGATCATATGTAAATCAATGCTATTGTAGATGCTTGGCATACACTGAAAGTTAGTCTATTTGTCTCAGAATTTATCTCTGTTTAAAAGAATGATCACAACTTTAAAAGATCCTAGTATATCATTCTCATTTTATGGACATATATGCACCGTTATTTTCTACAGGATCTTAAGGCATAATGATTTGCAATTTACATTATCACAGTCTGAATAAGCTACTGAGTAAAATCTGTCAAATTATACTGTTGTATTTATTACGAATGCACATCCAACCCACTCTGCAGGAAATGAATTGTAATTTCATGCTGTAAAGTTTCACAATAGAGTGAACTGATCACTAGATTTACATTTTTAAAAGAAGCAATATAACAAGAATACAATCAGATCTAGAGTAATTTATCATTTCATATGTCCTAGACTATGTCAACAACCTTAAAAACATATTTCTGAGGACAGTACAGAAGTCTTACAAAATACTTAGAGTTTCTCTAATAGAGTTTCTCCATTAACACTTCAGAAGTAAATATATTAAATATATATCACTATAATGTCTTATGTGTTTTTCAAAACTTTTTTTTTTTTTTATGTATGTGTTCTTAAATTAACTGTGCTTTGAAACAAACTGTCCACAGAATCCAGTTAATTGGTTTTTTCAGTTGGTGCACCCAAAATTTGCACTTAAATATCTTTGGTGAAAGTATAATGCACTTAAAGTAGTGGCTTGAACAATTACATTCTTTGAGCAATTCTATTATATATTGATCATTTTTATATTTAGGAAATTAATTTTCTACAGGCGAAGTTGTAGGTTTGCATTTTACCATAAATTTATAGCTACTAATCTCATATCAGTACAGAGTAGGCATTAATTCATTACTCCTTATTTATTTGCTTTGTATTTGTTCTGGTAGGGCATAAATCCTGCCCAAATTGATTCGGACCCCTGCTCTCCTCCTCCTGTAGCAAGGTCTAG
>VWZI01000936.1:111318-129125 GCA_013396835.1 Psilopogon haemacephalus | reverse complement strand
CCTTGTCAATAGTCCCTCCCCAGCCCTCCTGCAGCCCCCTGCGGACCCTGCAAGGCCACTCCAAGCTCTCCCTGCAGCCTTCTCCTCTGCAGGCTGCAGAGCCCCAACTCTCTGTGCCTGTGCTCAGAGCAGAGCTGCTGCAGCCCTCTCAGCTGCATCTTGGTGGCCTCCTCTGGGCTGGCTCCAACACCTCCACATCTCACCTAGAACATCTTCTCTAAAAGCAGATGGGATGTTTTTTTTTTCTTTCCCTAGTGAATGATGAAGACCTTTTTTACCCTTAAAATATTTAGAGAGCTTTATTATTATTTTATGAGGGGGGGGGGATGAGTTTGTAACCTTGTTAGTGTCATGTGAGGTGTGACAGAGCTCCAGTAGCAGTTGTTCTCCTCTCTTATGAAGAGTGATCTTCATATCAGTCCTTGGCTTATGGATTGGAATAGAGCTGCTGGAAGAGTGGTAATTGGTGAAATTAGTTTGGATGGGCTCATTAATATTCATGCCTTGCTGCCACAGCACCCAGCTAATTAGTGTTTCTTCCTTCTCTATTACGGTGGCAGAACGGGACAGAAGAAATCTCTCAGAGGTTATCTTCTGTGCTAAATGCATCCACGAGCTTCAGATGCCAATGCAAGAAGGACAGGGACCTGTTGGAGAGGGTCAGGAGGAGGCTACAGTAATGCTGGCAGGGCTGGAAGGGCTCTGCTGTGGGAGGCTTGGGGAAGGGAAGGCTACAGGGAGCCCTTCTGGTGGCCTTGCAATGCCTCAAGGGGACAGGTAGGAAGCTGGGGACAGAGTTGTGAGCAGGACCTGTAGGGCCAGGACAAGGGGGCAGGGTTTGGACTGGAAGAGGGAGATTGAGAGTGGAGAAGGCAGAAATGGGTGTGGAGAGCCTGTGCCAGGCTGGGCAGAGAGCTGGGAGCTGCCCCAGGGCTGGCAGCAGTGCAGGGCAGGGGGTGTGGGGCTGGGAGCAGCCTGCTCTGGCTGGGGCTGTCCCTGCTGGCTGCAGGGAGCTTGGGCTTGGTGGGCTTTGAATTTCCCCCCCATCCAAACCATTCCATAATTTACGTTCTTTCATCATGAGGGCAGGAGGGCTTCACATCCTCTGTCCCTTTGCTGTCCCTGCACTCCCAAGACTTGAAATTGTGCCAGGGGAGGGGTAGGTTGGAGTTGAGGAACAATTTCTGTGCTGCAGCAGTGGTCAGGGACTGGCAGAGGCTGCCCAGGAAGGTGGTGCAGTGCCCATCCCTGGAGGGGTTCCAGAGCTGTGTGGCCATGGCACTGGGGCCATGTTTTGGTGGCCATAGTGGGGCTGAGCTGCTGGTTGGTCTCTCTTCTAGAGCTGTTTTCCAACCCAGGCAATTCCTTGCTTTTTTTCCTTTTAAGTTCTTTTTCTCTCTCTTTTTGTTGCCCTGGACAGGAGGGGCAGGCTGCCTGCTCCCCTCCACCTTGTTCACAACCAAGGGCAGTGATAAAACAAAGCCCTGAGCGAAGCCAACCCCTCCTGCAAGCTCCCCAGGAAGAGAGAAGCAGCAAATGTTATTAGTTCTATTTTTAAAGGCTTGCAAGCTGCCTGGGTACCATGGTGATGGAGTTGGTGTGAGCACCTAGTAGAGCTCCAGATCTCCTGCCTGTCTGCGGGCAGCCAAATGGACCAGGACAGGGTGCAAGTGGGGAAGCCTTTCTGCTGCTCTGCTTGGCCTTCAGCTCTTCTGTTTGTTAACTCTGGTGAGTTCCAGGCTGTCAGTGTGGATGGTGACCTTCTTGTGGCCTTCTGGTATCTGAAGTGGGCTACGAAAAAGCTGGGGAGGGGCTTTTGAGGCTATCAGGGAGTGCCAGAACTGGGGGGAATGGAGCAAAGATGGAGGAGGGGAGATTGAGGCTGGAAGTGAGGAGGAAGTTCCTGAGCAGGAGAGTGGTGAGAGGCTGGAATGGGTTGCCCCTGCATGGAGGTGTTTGGGGCCAGATCCCTGGAGGTGTTTTTGGCCAGGCTGGCAGAGGCTGTGGGCAGCCTGCTCTAGGGTAGGGTGTCCCTGGGCATGGCAGGGGGGTTGGGACTGCCTGATCCTTGTGCTCCCTTCCAATCCTGACTGATTCCATGATTCTGGACAGTGAGGGCAGGGCTGAGGAGCAGCTGGGGGTGTGCAGCCTGCAGAAGAGGAGGCTGAGGGCAGAGCTCATTGCTCTCTGCAGGCTGCAGGGAGGAGGCTGCAGCCAGGTGGGTATTGGGCTCTGCTCCCTAGGATCAGATGGAAGCATAGAATCATAGAATGGTTTAGGTTGGAAGGGACCTCAAAGCTCATCCAGTTCCAGCCTCCTGCCATAGGCAGGGACACCTCCCACTGGAACAGTTGCTCAGGGCCTCATCCAGCCTGGTCCTGAACACCTGCAGGGAGGTTGTGGAGCACAGAAGCGTTTCATGCTGCGTCCTCTTAAACATCTCCAGGGATGGGGACTCCACCACCTCCCCGGGCAGCCCATGAGGCACTTGTGCCATGAGTTAGCTGATCAGAAGGTGTTTAGTGATAGGTTGGACTCGATGACCTCAAAGGTCTTTTCCAAGCTGCTTCGTGCTGTGATTCTGATGAAGGGCACACAGGGGGCTGCTTCGTCTCTACCCTTTTGCTACCCTCCAGAGGAATGAGTAACTGAAGGGAAGCAGAGAGAAGCATGAAAAGGGAATGAAACAGGAGGCAGTAACCCTCCCCAAGCTTACTTCAGAAGCTGACACCTGGGAGTCCAACAGGCACTTGCAAGAGCTCAGCCTCAGGAGTTTGAAGCGTTTTGAAGCTCCCAGCGTGCTGCTGGCAGTGCTGCTGTGGCAGGCAGCTGGAGCAGGAGGTGCTGCAAAGGAGCAGGGACTGTGCCCGGGGGCCTGAGAAAGGTCTGGGTGGGGATTTGTCACTCAGGCTTCGGCAGAGGTTTGCTGCTGGTCCGGGGGAGCTGGTGCTGGCAGCGCTGACATTTGGCATTCCTGCAGAGCCTTTCTGCATCCAAAGTGCTCTGAAGATTTTTGAAGTGGAGAGGAGAGATCCTTCCACCTCCCTGCCCTTTCTTGAAAGGTTTTCAGGTGGAGAGTGAAGATTCTTTATTCCCTTCCTTCCTGGTCTTCTCCCCTTTTTCTGCCCCTTTCTTTCCCTATCCTCTCTCCTTCCCCTTCTTTTCTCTCTTCTTTCCCTCTCCCTCTCTCAAAACTACTTTCAAGTAGAGAGTAAAGACCATTTCCCCTTCCCATCCTCTTCCTGGTTTTTTTCCCTCCCTTTCCTATCCCTCTCCCCAAATATTTTCAAGAGGAAAGACCTTTTCCCCTTCCCATCCTCTCCCTGTTTGTTTTTCCCCACTTTTCCATCCCTCTCCTCAAATCTCTTCAAGAGTAAAGACCTTTTCCCCTTCCCATCCTCTCCCTGTTTGTTTTTCCCCACTTTTCCATCCCTCTCCTCAAATCTCTTCAAGAGTAAAGACCTTTTCCCCTTCCCATCCTCTCCCTGTTTGTTTTTCCCCACTTTTCCATCCCTCTCCTCAAATCTCTTCAAGAGTAAAGACCTTTTCCCCTTCCTATCCTCTCCCCATCCTCTTCTGTGTCCTCCTTCAGTGGGCTTGGGGCTGGTAGGGTCTGGAGCTCAGCCACCCTGCTGGCTTCAGGCTCCTGGGAGCAGGGGTGACAGAGCTTGTCTAATTGCTGCCAGTGAGGATGATGAGCTGAGCACTGCCCTGCTGACTAATGGGGAGATCAGATCCCAGCACCAGCACCACGCTGAGCTCTGCTGCCCTCCCGGCACTGCTTCATTTGACCTGTGCCAGTCAGCTGCCTCCACTGATCTGACACCTGACAGCTGATCCCAGCTTGCTCCTGGAAATATCTGCAAAAAATAGTAATAATGGAGTGAGTGAGGGTCTGGGCTGCACGTGTATGGATGTGAGGTGAGCTCCAAAGCCTTGGTGCTGGGCTGAAGGTGATGAATGCAGACAGTTGGTGCTTTGCGGAGCTCTGCTCAGGGCAGGCTTTGTTCTGTGTATTAGATTCATAGGCTCAGGGGCTGCAGCTTGCAGTGATCCCCAGAGGTCAGGACTGGGGCCAGTCTTGTTCACAGAGCCCTGTAATGGGTTGGGTTGGAAGGGGCCTCACAGCTCCTGCAGTGCCAGGCTCTGCCCTGGGTAGGGACACCTCCCACCAGCATAGAGGCAGAGCAGGGGCTCTTGGGGAGCTGAACTGTTCCTGAGGCTGGGGAATGACTGTGCTGTCAGACTGCTTCTAGTGCATGGCTTGGGCTGCAAGGGACCTCACAGCTCCTGCAGTGCCAATCCCTGCCCTGGGCAGGGACACCTCCCACCAGCCCAAGGGGCTCAAGGCCTCATCCAGCCTGGCCTAGAGCACCTCCAGGGAAGGGACAGCCACAGCCTCCCTGGGTAGCCTGTGCCAGTGTCTCCCCACCCTCACTGTCCAGAATTTCTTCCTCATCTGCAGTCTCAATCTGCCCCCCTCAAGCTGTGCAGTGTTCGGCAGCTGCTGGGAATCCAGAGGCAGTTTTCACCAGCTGACAATGAGACAATTTCCTATAGACTCACAGAAGTGTTTGGGTTTGAGAAAGCCCTCTGAGGTCACCCAGTCCAATCAGCAACCCAGCACCACCATGGCCACTACACCATGTCCCCAAGTGCCTGTGCCAGTCCCTGACCACTCTCTTCCTTCACAGAAGGGCCAAGGTGTGGCATTGTGTCAGCCCTTCTGGCCTGCAGCTTTGCCTCTGCTCTGCCTCCATCCTTCCCAGGACCGGCAGCAGCGAGCAGGTTGCTGTGCTCTGTCGCTTTGGTGCATTAGCACCTTGCAGGATCAGAGCCTGACTGATGATGAGCACCAAGACCTCCAGCATTAGCAGCCTCTTACACAGGGCAGGGATCTTGAAATATTTAGTGCTTTCCAGAAACGGCTTCTGAACCTTTTATCTCAGGAGCTTTGTGGGGTCAGAGCCATCTCTTTCATCTTGCTGAAGCTCAGGTGCCCTCTGTGTGGATCGGCTGAAAACCTCTTGTGCAGAGCTTCAGGAGATAACTGCCAGCAAAATCCTCACCACTGAGAGGGGCAGAGATGGAAGGGAAGGTCACAGAAGTACAGGGCTGCCCGGGGAGCCTGCTAGTTTGATCTCTGAGAGCTCAAAAAGCATCCTGGAGGTGCAGCAGTGAACCTGCAGCAGTGAACCTGCAGCCACCCACCCAGGGACAGAGCGAGCCCAGGTGGGCGGTTTGCTGAAGGTAAAAAGATGCTCCAGGTTCTCACCTGTGGGTCCTGCAGCTACCTGGCTGCAGGATCCTCCTCCCTCTGCACCCAGTCTTTGTCTGGTATGTGTGCACAGTATAGAATGGTAGAGTTGTGCTTGGAGAAGACCTCTGAGATTGCCCAGTCCTCAACCTGATGCCACCAAACCATATCCCCAGATGCTGTTCTCACAGATTTCATGGACATCTCCAGGGATGGGGACTCCACCACCTCCCTGGGCAGCCTGTGCCAGTCCCTGACCACTCTTGCAGCAAAGAAATTGTTGCTCATGTCCAACCTAACCCTCCCCGACACAATCCCAGGCCTTTTCCTCTCCTTCTATCACCTAAGAGTAGGGAGCAGAGCCCAAGCCCAGCTGGCTGCAGCCTCCGCTCAGGGAGCTGTAGAGAGCCCAAAGGTCTGTCCTCAGCCTCCCCTTCTGCAGGCTGAGCACCCCCAGCCCCCTCAGCTGTGGCTGTGGTCTGTGCCCACTCAGCCCCTCGCTGCTTTTGCTGTGGTTTGCCTGCAGAGCTGTGCAGAAGGTTTCTGGTTGCTCAGAGCTGGCTGCAGGCTCCTTCCCTCTCCCATGCTCTGTGCTGGCTGCAGTGGGAGGGAAGGGAGGAGGCTGCTGGCCTCGGTGGTGTGGTTTCCATGGGGGTGTTGAAAGGCAGAGCTGCCAGAGACCTTTGAAACAAGCCATCAGAATGGATTTCACTATCTGGTGGCCTCTGCCTGCCTCTAATAACATGGCCCTTAGAAAGTAATTTGGATTAATTAGGATGTCTGGGCACTTTGGTGATAAAGACAGGGCGAGTAATTAGCCAGTGTCCAGAATAATCTATGGAGCTGGTGAAGTTTCCAGGCTGGAAATCATTCTCCCTTAAGTATTTGCCTTTTCCAGTTCCTATTTCTGTTACTAAATTTGTTTTTTTTTCCCCCCCACCCCATCCCCACCCCCCAGTTTAGATAAGNCCCCCAATCATCATGCATAAATATTTCTGTGTCTGTGTGGGCTTACAAGGTGATGATGTGCTCTGGAAAAGGCCATGGATGAAATATAAGGGAATAGAAGGTGCAGATATTCGTAGGAGCTTCACTCAGCTCCATAATTCTTGGGGCTGCAGTCCCAAGAAATGTCAAATGCAGACTTCTGCCGTAATTATCATCCATCCTCACTTACATCTCTTCTTGCTGCCCTTCCCCACTCTCCTTCACGCCTCAGCATCTGTGTCCTGAAGGGCTTTGGTGGTTCTGTTGTGCTCAGAGGGCACAGGCAGTGCCTTTTTAGCTCCTCACCGTCTTTGTCTGGGGTTAGAGAAGTGATGGGCTGAAGGCAGGCCAGGGGCAATCTCCCAAGGCTCCCTGCTGAAGCCATCCCCACAGCTCCTGGGGCTCCACAGTGTCCCTCAGAAATGGCTCTCAGGCATTCCAAAGGAACATTTGGTCCTGCTCAGGGCTCTCTGCTTTCCAGGGAGGGAAGGTTCTGGCCTTGAGGGTGAGGAAGGTGAAGGAGGTCACTCCATGCTGTCTGAGCCTTGCCTATCCTTGTGGCTTTGGGTGACCTGTTCCAGTGGGAGGTGTCCCTGCCTATGGCACAGGGGGGTTGGAACTGGCTGAGCTTTGAGCTCCCTTCCAACCTAAACCGTTCCATGATCCCTCTTACCTGCTGCTTGTCCTGGGGGGATAAGCAGGGGATGCCCTCGGTAAAAAGCTAAGGAAAAGCAGCTGGGCAGTGGGAGGCTGTGCAGGAATAGGAGGCTCTCCTGCTGCGGAGAAGAGGAGGCTGAGGAGAGACCTCATTGCCCTTTACAGCTCCCTGGAAACAGGCTGGAGTGGGGTGGGGTTGGTCCCTTCTCCAAGGAACAAGTGATGGGAGACATCTCCTAATGGTGCCAGGGGAGGTTCAGGTTGGAGGTTAGGATCTCTCTGTTCCCAGCAAGGGTTGTCAGGCACCAGCCCAGGCTGCCCAGGGAGGTGATGCAGTGCCCATGGAGGGCTCTCAAAGCCGTGTGGATGTGGTGCTGAGGGACGTGGCTTGGTGGCAGTGGCTTGGCAGCAGTGGTGGCAGTGTGAGCTCTGGCTGAGCAGCTGCACCTGGTGGTCTCAGAGGTCTCTGCCAATCTCAGCACTTGTGTGCTGCTGTGCCAGGGGGAGGCAGCAGTGCTCAGGCCTGTGTGCTGGGGCAGATGTTCACCAATAGCTACAGGGTGAGGGCAAGAGGCTGGGGCCAGGCTCTGCTCAGTGCTGCCCAGGGACAGCACAAGGGGCAATGGACACAGACTGGAGCCCAGGAGGAGAAAGTTGTTTGCTGTAAGGGTGGTGGAGGCCTGGAGCAGACTACCCAGAGAGGCTGTGGAGTGTCCTTGTGTGCAGAGCCTTTGCAGGCCTATCTGGATGTGTTGCTGTGTGCCCTGAGCTAGCTTGGATGGTCCTGCTCTGGCAGGAGGTTGGACTGGATGAGCTCTTTGTGTCCCTTCCAACCCTGACACCATGTGAGGTGTCTTGTTCTGGAGATTTGGTGGCCACAGCCTTGCTTCTCCTTGGCTGTCAGACACTCTGCTACAGCAGGAGTTCAAGACTAAATATTCACAGCCTTGTTTGCTCCAACAGAAAGCAGGATGCTGCTCTGGAAAGGCAGTCCTGAGACTTGTCCAAGTAGCATCTTGACAGCTTTCACTTAGCCTAATAACTGAGCTGTGAGGGCTGAGTGCTGCATGCTGGAGCACCTTGGGACTTGCTGCCCCTGTGGTGACTTCGTGTGCCTGGGCCAGCTTCATCCTGCCAGAGAACTGTCCTGCTGCTCAGCCTTTCCCTCTCATAGAATCATGGAATGCTTTGGCCTGAAAGGGGTCTTCAAGCTCATCCAGTGCCAACCCCTGCCATGGGCAGGGACACCTCCCACCAGCCCAGGGGGCTCATGGCCTCATCCAGCCTGGCCTTGGGCACAAAGGCAGAATCCACAGCCTCCTGGGCAGCCTGTGCCAGTGTCTCCCCACCCTCACTGTCCAGAATTTAGAATCCTAGAACCAGTCAGGGTTGGAAGGGACCACAAGGAGCAGCCAGTCCCAACCCCTCTGCCATGCCCAGGGACACCCTACCCTAGAGCAGGCTGCCCACAGCCTCTGCCAGCCTGGACAAAAACACCTCCAGGGATCTGGCCCCAAACACCTCCCTGCAGGGGCAACCCATTCCAGCCTCTCACCACTCTCATGCTCAGGAACTTCCTCCTCACTTCCAGCTTTGCTCCATTCCCCCGAGTCCTGTCACTCCCTGACAGCCTCAAAAGTCCCTCCCCAGCTTTTTTGTAGCCCCTTTCAGATCCTGGGAGGCTACAAGAAGGTCCCCTAGGAGCCTCCTCTTCTGCAGCCTGCCCAGCCCCAGCTGTTTCTTCCTCCACTCTCACTCTCCTCTCTCATCTCCCAGCCCTTGTCCCTCGTCCTGGCACTGCCAGCCCTCGTCACAAGTCCCTCCCCAGCTCTGCTGCAGCTGTGAATTGTGCCTTGGTGCGGGCTGGGGGACACACACCAGTGTGACAGTGGCCACGAGTGTTCCCTGCCGGCTGAGGCTGCATCCCAGCTGGAGCTGGAGGAGCCTCTGGCTGCCTGAGCAGCTCTGTTGTACCAGCTCGTTCCCTCCATGTGGCCATTAGGGAAGGTGGCAGGGCCCTGGTGCGCCCATTGCCTGCCGTGAGCTCAGCTAAAAATGGGCTTGAGGAATTAGGTGGTAATGGCCAAGAGCCTTTGATGCTCTGTCGAGATCCCCAAGCGCCTCCAGCGAAGTGCCATCTATTACCTTAATGCTGCTCTCAAGCTTTCAGTGCAGCAGGCTGGGGAGCTGCTGCCTGGCACTGGATGGCTCTGCTCAGCGCTGGGAAAGCCATGAAGAGCTCAGCCCTGCCAGCCAGGGGAGCTCCCTCAGCCTGCCTGCTCCTCAGCCAGGCAGCTCAAGTGCTTGGGAAGGGGAATTTGTCACTTAGCAAACAGCAAGTGCTGAAGTTTCATCCTAGCAATGTTCCTCTCTCTCTCTCTTTATTGCCAGTAACCACTCCGGGCCAGCAGGGAGATGTTGCTGCCTGCAGATGGGTGGTGGAAGAGCTTCCCAGCTGGCCCAGGAGGCCACCAGCAGGAGCAGGGCAGGGATTGTGCCCTGGACTCAGCACTGGTGAGGCCACAACTCAAATCCTGCCTTCAGTTTAGGGCCTCCTGGTCCGAGAAGGACATTGAGTGGCTGGAGAGGGTTCAGAGAAGGGCAACCATGTGCTGGGCTGCATCAACAGCAGTGAGAGCAGCAGGATGAGGGAGGGGATTCTGCTCCTCTGCTGAGACCTCACCTGGAGCACCACTCTGGTGTCATCAGGATAGAGAGGACATGGAACTGCTGGAAAGGACCCAGAGAAGGCCACAAAGATGCTCAGAGGCTGCAGAACCTCCCCTGTGGGAACAGGCTGGGAGAGCTGAGGCTGTGCAGCCTGGAGAAGGCTCCAGGGAAACCTCAGAGCAGCCTGCCAGAACCTGAAGGGGCTACAGGGGAGCTGGGGAGGGACTTGTGACAAGGGCTGGGAGTGATGAGGGACAATGGTTTTGGCCTGGGAGAGGGGAGACTGAGGGTGGAGAGAAGGGTGGTGAGACACTGGCACAGGTTGCCCAGGGAGGTTGTGGAGCACAGAAGCACCCAATGGGATCAAAGATCCCATTGGGTGCTTCTGTGCTCCACAACCTCCCTGGAGGTGTTGAGGACCAGGCTGGATGATGCCTTGGCTGGTGGGAGGTGTCCCTGCCCAGGGCAGGGGTTGGCACTGAAGGATCTTTGAGGTCCCTTTCCAGCCCAGACCATGCCCTAGAAGCAGTCCCACAGCACAGTGGTTCCCCAGGCTCAGGAGCAGTTGAGCTGCTGCTGGTGGCTCCCCAAGAGCCTCTGCCAACAAAGAGCCTATTCTGTGTGGCCGTGGGTGTGCTGGAACACAACAGCCAAGGAGTGCTCAAGAACATGATGTCTCCTGGTACACAAAGGAGCTTATTTTTGGCTCTTGCAGGAGTAGCCTGCGGCATGTGTGGAGCTTTGGTGGCCGAGATGTGCTGTAGACAGTGGTGCTGAGCTCCTGCCCTGCCTCCCTTGCAGGGGGAGCTCTGCTTTCCTGGCACACCTCGGCCCAGAGGCTTCTCCCAACGCTTTTGGAGGATCAGAAACCTCCTGGGTGAGTTCTTAGAGCCTGCTCCGAGGAGCTTGGCCATAGAGAAGGTTATTTGCTGGTAGAAGAGGAGTTGAGATGTTAGCTGCGGGAAAGGCACTTCTGGGCTGTAAATCCCCAACCACTCAGCAAAGTAGGTTGCACCTTGATTGCTGCTCCCTGCTTCTGCTCTTTACAGCAGCTCTCTGTGCAGGGCTCTGGTGGCTTCATGTTTCACGTGAAGGGTTGATGGGATTGCCTGTGGGGACAAAATTCTGGGACCGAACCCAGCTCCCTGCCACCTCTTCCTTCTCCTGCCTCCTCCCACTGGAAAACAGAAGGGCTAAGGGTTGATGATGTGCTGGGCTGCAGCAAGAGCAGCTGTGGGCAGCAGGGCAAGGGAGGGGATTGTGCCCCTTGGCTCTGCTCTCCTCACACCCCACCTGCAGCACTGTCTGCAGCTCTGCAGCCCCCAGCACAAGCAGCACATGCAAGGCTTGGAGCCAGTGCAGAGGAGGCCACCAAGATGCAGCTGAGAGGGCTGCAGCAGCTCTGCTCTGAGCACAGGCACAGAGAGTTGGGGCTCTGCAGCCTGGAGAGGAGAAGGCTGCCAGGAGACCTTGAAGTGGCCTTGCAGGATCTGCAGGGGGCTGCAGGAAGGCTGGGGAGGGGCTGAGCTCATTTCTCTCTGCAGCTCAGGTGAGGTTGGGCTCTGCTCCCTAGTCTCAGGTGATACAAGGAGAGGCAATGGCCTGAAGTTGTGCCAGGAGAGGATTAGGTTGGAGCTGAGGAACAATTTCTGTGCTGCAGGAGTGGTCAGGGACTGGCACAGGCTGCCCAGAGAGGTGGTGGAGTCCCCATCCCTGGAGGTGTTCTAGAAAGCTGTGGCCATGGCACTTGGGGCCATGCTTTGATGGCCATGGTGGAGTTGGGTTGCTGCTTGGACCTGGTTATCTCAGAGGGCTTTTTCAACCCAACCAGTTCCATGACTTGCAGGCTCAGAGGGCCAGAAGCTGCTTACTTCCATAATGCTTTTCACTGTAACCCTGGACCCTGGTTTCCTGATGTCTCCCCAGGGAAGGTTTATCCCTGAGAAGCTGAGAGCCCAGCCCCTGCTTGGTGCTCTTGGGGCCCAGGCTGTGCCACCAGCTGATGGTTGTCAGAGGCAGTGCTGGTCCCAGGCACAGCTCATCAAGATGAAGCATTGGGACATTCATATTTATGGACACTTCTCATTTTATTCCCTCTCCATCATTTTTTTTCCCCCTTCCTGCTTTCTGTCTTGAGTTGATAAAGTGCTCCCATGAGCCATGTGGACAGTCCTAATTGCTGTCATTATTGTTCCCTTAATTGCTACAATTATTTTTTTTCTGGAATAATTCATACAAGTGCTTTCTTCCTCTGTGAAAGGAAGCAGGAGAGACCTTGTAGCTGTGGAGAAGGCTCCCTGCTTGGCAGTGCTTCTCAGGATGTCAGGGGCTGGAAAGGACCCAAAGAGCTCATCCAGTCCAACTCCCCTGCCAGAGCAGGACCATCCAAGCTAGCTCAGGGCACACAGCAACGCATCCAGAGTCTGCAAAGGCTCCAGACAAGGAGCCTCCACAACCTCTCTGGGCAGCCTGTGCCACTGCTCTGGGACCCACACAGGCAAGAAGTTGCCTCTTGTGTTGAGCTGCAACCTCCTAGTGGAGGGGTTGGACCAGGTCCAGAGAAGGGCAACAAAGCTGGGGAAGGGTCTGGAGAGCAGCACCCTCAGGTACTGGAAGACTGCTCTAAGGTCTCCCTTGAGCCTTCTTCTCTGCAGGCTGAACTCTTTGGGTTGGAAAAGCCCTTTAAGATCATGGAGTGCAACCAGCAACCCAACCCCACCACGGCCACCAAACCATGGCCCCAAGTGCCATGGCCACAGCTTTCTGGCACACATGCAGGGATGGGCACTCCAGCACCTCCCTGGGCAGCCTCTGCCAGTCCCTGACCACTCTTGCAGCACAGAAATTGTTCCTCATCTCCAACCCTCCCTTGGCACAATTCCAGGCCATTGCTTCTCCTTCTATCACCTGAGAGTGGGGAGCAGAACCCAACCCCACCTGGCTGCAGCCTCCTCTCAGGGAGCTGCAGAGAGCAATGAGCTCTGCCCTCAGCCTCCTCTGCTCCAGGCTGAGCACCCCCAGCCCCCTCAGTTGCTCTTCTCCAAACCCTTCCCCAGCTTCATTGCCCTTCTATGGGCCTTCTCCAGCCTCTCAATGTCATTCTGGGAGTGAGGAGCCCCAAACTCAACTCATTAGGTTGTGCTTTTTCCCCTGTTGTCAGGACTCTGTGGCAATAAAAGTGAACTGGAAGCTGGAAGTGGAAATTGAGCAAGCTGTGAACTTGGTATCACCCTGGTGGGAGCTCATTAATGCCTCAACAGGTAGACTCCTGCATTATCTTAATTGCTGAGGGTCCTTGGGGAAATTGCCTGTGCTGAAGGTTTCTGTCGTGTGAGAGGCTGGGTTCAGGTGCAGCATTTTATTAATCTTTTAATAAGCTACCAAGGAGATGTCAGCTGAGGAGCAGAGGAGCAATCATCACTCTCCTGGTTGCACTGCCTTGGGAGCTGGGGAGAGGTGATGAGGGTGTGGGCAGTCAGCTCCTGGCACTTCCTCCAGCCTGGGCTGTCTCCTGGCACTGGGCTTCTTGAGGCTTCCAGTTGGCTCACTTGGCTGGGAGCAAGCAGCTCCCCACTCTCTGTGCTGCTCTGTGGAAGGCTCTGGCCAGCAGTGAGAGGAGGAGGATGCAGCATGAGGTGGTGGTGAAAAATGATCTTGGATGGTGAGACACTGGAATGGGTTGCCCAGAGGTTGTGACTGCTTCCTCCCTGGAGGTGTTCAAGGCCAGGTTGGATGAGGCCTTGAGAGACCTCTTCTGGTGGGAGGTGTCCCTGCCTGTGGCACAGGGGGATCGGAACTGGTTGAGCTTTGAGCTCTCTTCCAACCTAAGCCATTCTGTGATTCTGTTAGAACCAGAGGTTTGTGTGGCAGTTGCTGCTTCAGTTCCAGCCCTGCCGTTGGGAGGTGCTGGGTGCTGACAGGAGTGACTCAGGAGGCCTCAGGGAGCTGTGTTGGTCCTCAGGGTGCCTTCTGCTGTGGCATTTGGGGCAGCTGCTCATGAAATCAGACTGGGTTGGGTTGGATTGGAAGGGACCTTGAAGATCACCCAGTTCCAGCCTCCTGCCATGAGCAGGGACACCTCCCAGCAGCCCAGGTTGCTGCTCCAGCCTGAGGCTTGGGCAGGCTGATAGAGCAGAGCAGCTCACCTTGCACACCTGCCCTGGGTAGTTGCACTGCTGCCCCTGTGAGCTGTGATCTGTGCTGCATCCTGCAGCCAGTGCAGCAGCCTGCTCAGCTGCCACAGCACAGCCTCAGGGGCTGAGAGCATCCTGGATCAGTCTGGGCTGGAAGGGACCTTAGAGATCCTCTCGTTCCTGCCCTGCTTTTCCAGGGCAAGTGTGATGACAGAGAGAGGTTGCCCTGCAGACCAGCAGGTGGAGTGGGTGAAAGCTGCTGTCCGGTGGCACCAGTCAGGGAGCTCCTGCCATGCTCCCAGCGCTCAGCCCTCCCTCCTGCTGGCTGCACAACCCCAGCCAGCCCACCTGAACCTCCTGAGGGCCATGCTTGCTGCAGAGATGAGACCTGCCTTCAGGAGAAGGCCTCTCACAGCAGTGAGGAGCTTGCTAGTGTGGTGCAGGGAGCCCCAGGCCTGGCCTGCTTTGCAGGTGCAGGCAGGCAGCCTCTTGTGCAGGCATTGGCTGCTCTGCTCTCCCCTGCAGGCTCTTCTCACCCAGCCTTGCTGTGCAAGGGCCAGGGGCATTTCTGCCTCATCTTCTGCCAAGGTGTGAGAGCCATTTGGATTCCTGGGAGCTTTGGGAGCTTCCAGATGTGCTTCACAACTGAAAACAGGGGGGAGGAGAAAGCTTCCTTCTCCAAACCAAGGTGCTGAGAGTGAGGTGTGGAGGACAGGCAGCAGGTTTGACCTGAATGGAAGGAAAAGAAGGCACTGAAGTGACACGAAATATTCATCTGGGGCAGAACTTGCTCCTCTTGGAACTTGTAGGTGCAAAAGCAGTGTTGGGCAAGGTGGAATCCAAACATTGCCCAGATGAAAGCTCAGATTTCACCATTTCCTCAGAGTTACAACTAAAAGCCTCTGTGGGACTGTGTGTTGGGTGAGGGCTGCTTGTCTAATTAATAATGGCTAAGCAGCACCCATCAAAATCATCCTGGGGAGCTGCTCCACTTAATCCAGTGGCAGGCAGTGAGGAGCTGGCTTCAGCTGCTAAGTGCCCGAGCAAGCTCCATTAACTTGCTGTGCACAAATGAGAAGAGAGTGATCCTAAAATGTCACCCATCATTTGTCACAACAGCAACTCCAGGCACAGGCAAATGAGGAGCTGAAGTTCTTTTTTCTCCTGTTGCTGGCCAGGCTGCCTGCAGCTCTGCCTCTGCCCTGCCTGCTCTGGGCTGCAGCTCGTCCCCAAGGTAGATGAAAGAGGAGGGACCCTGAGAAATTGGTGCCATCGATCTCTGTGCCTGGCAGAGTGCTCCTCAAGCTCTGCTGGCCCTCAGGTGGAACACTGAGCACGGAACTCCTGGCCCAGTGGTGAGCAGCAGGCTGCCTTCTCCCTGACAGCTTCAGCTGCAGCTCCTCTAATTGCCTGTGACTGCAGCACTGCAAGGTTGTGCTGGCATCCTGCTGTCCACGAGCCGCAGGAGCAAGGGGCAAGGCTCTGCAGGCTGCTGCTGCCTTTCCTGCAGACCCCAAAGCAGAGAGGCTTTCAGCCTGGGGACAGAATCACTGAGTTGTTTGGGTGGGAAAAGCTCTCTGAGGTCATCCATGTCCAACCAGCAACACAGCCCCACCATGGACACTGAAACATGGCCCCAGGGCCATGGCCACAGCTTCTTGGAATGCCTCCAGGGGTGGGGGCTCCCTGGCCACTCTTGCAGCACAGAAATTGTTCCTCATCTCCAGCCTCACCCTCCCCTGGCACCATTTCAGGCCAGGTTGTAAAGCCAGCAGACAAGCAAAAGGGGGCAGGAGGATGCCTTTTTAATCTAGAAAAGAGAAGCCTGAGAGGGGATTGGATCAATGTTTGTAAGTGTGTGAGGGCTGGGGGTGAGGAGGGGGGGGACAGGCTCTGCTCACTGCTCCCTGCCATAGGCCAAGGAGCAATGGATGGAAGCTGCAGCACAGGAGGTTGCAGCTGAAGACAAGAGGCAACTTCTTGCCTGTGTGGGTCCCAGAGCAGTGGCACAGGCTGCCCAGAGAGGTTGTGGAGTCTCCTTGTGTGGAGCCTTTGCAGACTCTGTCTGGATGTGTTGCTGTGGTTGTCTGGTCCTGCTGTGGCAGGGGGCTTGGGCTGGCTGAGCTCTTTGGGTCCATTCCAACCCCTGACATCCTGTGAGCTGTGATGACTCTGAAGGAGAGCCCATGCCAGGTGCTGGGGGTTTGAGCTATCCAGCCCCCACAGAGCCAAGCTGAGCACCCACTGACAGTTTGCTTGTAGAGGTTTAATAATTCATGGCAAACAAGAGAGATGCTGGGGCTGGGCCCTGATTCAGTGAGCTGCCTGTGCAGGGGCCCTGCTGGAGCAGGTTCTCAGCCTGCACCATGAGCTGTGTTGTGCTCTAGGCTGATGCTGGTTGAAGCCAGGAAGGTCCTAAATAACTCATGTGCTGTGGGTTGTTATGGCTTGTACTAAAGCAGTGGATATTAGCTGGGAAAAGAGGAGTATGGCTCCAAAAATGTTGTTTAGGAGGCTCAGGAGAGACTTTGTGGTGCTCTGCAGCTCCCTGGAAGGAGGCTGGAGACAGGTGGGAGTTGGTCTGCTCTCTCAAGGGATAGAACAAGAAGTGGCCTCAGGTTGTCCCAGGGTGGTTCACTTTGTGCATGAGGAACAATCTCTTCCCTACAAGGGCTGTGCAGGCCTGGCCCAGGCTGCCCAGGGCAGTGGTGGAGTCCCCATCCCTGGAGGTGTTTTTGGCCAGGCTGGCAGAGGCTGTGGGCAGCTCTGGGGTAGGGTGTCCCTGGGCATGAAGCAGTGACCTTTTGGTGTGCAGAAGCCACAAGTGGTGATCCATGATCCTGGCTGTGTGCGCTGTGAATCTTTGTGTTGCTTCCTTTGGCAGCTCAAGTGAGGGTTCTGGCAGCTGCCTTAATTTAAGGAGCAGTCCCAAGCTGTTACTCAACCAGCTGCAGAATGGGGATGGACAGAGCAAGCCTAGAGCCAGGCTGGGTGAGGAGTGGCTGAGAGCAGCCTGGTGGAGAGGGCCTTGGGGGGTGTCAGTTGGTGCCAAACTGCCCAGGAGCCAGCACTGGTCACAGCCCAGAGGCAGCTGTGTGCTGGCTGCGGCCAGAGCAGGGAGAGCAGCAGCACAGGGAGGGGATCCTGCTCCTCTGCTCTGCTCACACCTCACCCCCAGCACTGCCTCCAGTGCTGGAACCTCCAGCACAAGGAGCTGCTGGAGAGGCTCCAAAGGAGGCTACAAGGATGCTCAGAGGCTGGAGAGCCTCCCCTGTGGGGCAGACTGGGACAGTTGGGGCTGTGCAGCCTGGAGAGGAGAAGGCTGCAGGAAGACCTTAGAGCAGCCTGCCAGGACCTGAAGGGGCTGCAGGAGAGCTGGGGAGGGACTTGGGACAAGGGCTGGGAGTGCCAGGATGAGGGACAGTGGCTTTGGGCTGGGAGAGGGGAGAGTGAGTGGAGATAAGGGTGGTGAGAGACTGGCACAGGTTGCCCAGGGAGGCTGTGGAGCACAGAAGCACAAAATGGGATCTTTGATCACATTGGGTGCTTCTGTGCTCCACAACCTCCCTGGAGGTGTTGAGGACCAGGCTGGATGATGCCTTGAGCAGCCTGGGCTGGTGGGAGATGTCCCTGCCCATGGCTGAGCTTTGAGGTCCCTTCCAGCCCAAGCCATTCCCTGTTTCTGTGATACTTTTTGACTGCTTTATGATTGGGTTGGGTTTTTTGGGGGCTTCTTTTTGGTGTGTCAGTGCCAGGATTGCTTTGGACGCCGTGAGGGAAGGTGGTGGAGAGCTGCAGGTGGGGTTGCAGAGTTGAAGGGAGGCTCAGCTGGAGCCCACTGCTTTAGCTGCCTGCCCCAGGGAAGGTGCTGGGTCCGTGGATGTTTGTATTCATCAGAAAATTGTTTTTTCCTACAGATCCCACAGATCAGTTATGCCTCAACGGCACCAGAGTTGAGCGATGACAGGCGCTATGATTTCTTCTCCCGGGTGGTTCCTCCAGATTCCTTCCAAGCACAAGCAATGGTGGACATTGTCAAAGCTTTGGGCTGGAATTATGTGTCCACTTTGGCATCTGAAGGGAATTATGGAGAAAAAGGAGTG
>VWZI01000936.1:77179-111264 GCA_013396835.1 Psilopogon haemacephalus | reverse complement strand
CCTCCAGGGCCCCTCGGGGAAGCTCTGAATGTTGCCTTGCACCCCAATGGCTGAGTGTTTTCTTGGAAGCTTGCTTGGATGATGAATGTCTTTGGGGGTTCTGTGCCTCTGGGGTGGCCTGGAGATCCTCTGGGTCCTCAATTGCTTGTGGAGTTGCAGGGACTTGGAAACCTTAGCAGTTTTCAGTTGCTTGGATGCTCTGAATGTCTTTTGGGGGTTCTGTGCCTCTGGGGTGGCCTGGAGATGCTCTGGGTCCTCCATTGCTTGCGTAGTTCCAGGGACTTGGAAACCTTAGCAGTTTTCAGTTGTTTGGGTACTGAATGTCTTTGGGGGTTCTGTGGCTCTGGGATGTCCTGAAGATGCTCTGGGTTCTCAAATGCTTGGTCCTCAGTTGCTTGTGGAGCTCTAGGGAATTGGAAACTTAACAGTTTTCAGTTGCTTCTGGGAAAAACAGAAAGCTCTGAGCCATGCCAAGCTGCTGCTGCACTGCTGTGGTGGTGCCATGGGTAGGAGACAGCTGCTCAGTGCTGAGCTGTGCTCTCCCCACAGCTATGCAGGCTGTGGAGGCTGCTTGGCCCCAGGCACTGCCTCATGCCCTGCTGCTTGCTCCTCACCTGGCAGATCTCTGCCTGGGCTCTGTCCCTGTCCTTCAGCCTTTCTCCTGGCCAAGTCAGCTTTCACCTAAGGGCCCAAACACACCTGCCCTGGGGTGCAGAGGCACAGGCTTGGTGCAGCAGACCTCTGGTGTCCTGCATCACGTTCTTCTGGCTGCTGGTTTCATTTAGTGGGGGTCCAAGAAGGCCAAACTGTGTTGTCTGAGGTCACTTCCCTGGAAGAGATGTTTCAAGAGGATAGGGAAATGTGTCCTGTGCTGAATCAGGTTTTGCTTTCTCCCTAGGATCAGGTGATAGGAGGAGAGGAAATGGCCTGAAATTGTGCCATTGTGCCAGGGGAGGGTTAGGCTGGAGATGAGGACAAATTTCTGTGCTGCAGGAGTGGTCAGAGACTGGCACAGGCTGCCCAGGGAGGTAGTGGAGTGCCCATCCCTGGAGGGGTTCCAGAAAGCTGTGGCCATGGCATCTGGGGTTGGGTTGCTGCTTGGACTGGATGAGGTTAGAGGCTTTCCCAACCCAAACAATTCCATGGTTCTCTGAACAGTTATTCAGGCTCTGTATCTGGAACAGGAGCACAACCTGGATTTATGAGACACTACACCCACAGCTTCCTTCCTCACCATCTGGGCACAGGGAATGTTGTCACCTTCTGCCTCAGAGCCCTGGGGCTGCTGAGCCTGGAGAGGAGCAGCCCTAGAGGGGAACCAAGGTGCTGGGGAGCTGGTGGGGACCAGTGGGAGCTGGTGGGGACCAGTGGAAGGTGCTCTCCTTGCTGTGTCTTCCAACCTGCTTCAGCAGAGGAAGGCTTTGCTGGCTCCTTTGAGTTAACAACTCTTCCCCAAGTGACTTTGTCTCTTCCCAGCACTTGAAGAGGCTTTGAATATGTCATTGTGGCAGGAGCTGGGGATGTGAAACCTGCTCTGCAGTCTGTGGGATTAATAAATTAGGGGAATGGCCTAATTATAGAAAATCTGAAGCAGTGTTTCAGATTATTAATGAAGCGACTGGATGCAGGAGGTTCAAAGATTGATTAATCTTTGATTTTATTTTTTAATTCTTTTTTTTTTCCCTCAAAGATTAATCCCTACCAGAAGGTTAATTGCAGCCTGTAAGAGATGTGTATGGAAGTTGTTAGCAAAAAAAAAAAAGACCACTCCAAGGCCTCCTAATGGATCAATGAAAGATTCAGAGGGCATTTAGTCATCTTTTTGTCTCCCCAAGTCACCCCTTCAGCACTGCCTTCAGTTTGGGGCTCCCCAGTTGCAGAGGGACAGGGAGCTGCTGGAGAGGGTCCAGGGGAGGGCTGTGAGGATGCTGAGGGGACTGCAGCACTGCCTGGGGAGGAGAGGCTGAGGGACCTGGGGCTGCTTAGGCTGCAGAAGAGAAGGCTGAGAGGGGATTGAATCAATGTTTGTAAGTGTGTGAGGGCTGGGGGTGAGGAGGGGGGGGACAGGCTCTGCTCACTGCTCCCTGCCGTAGGCCAAGGAGCAATGGATGGAAGCTGCAGCACAGGAGGTTGCAGCTGAAGACAAGAGGCAACTTCTTGCTTGTGTGGGTCCCAGAGCAGTGGCACAGGCTGCCCAGAGAGGTTGTGGAGTCTCCTTATGTGGAGCCTTTGCAGTCTCTGTCTGGATGTGTTGTTGTGTGCCCTGAGCTAGCTTGGATGGTCCTGCTGTGGCAGGGGCTTGCACTGGATGAGCTCTTTGTGTCCCTTCCAAACCCTGACATCCTCTGAGCCTGGGATCTTCCTGGGCAGCAGGTGGGGCTGGTTTGGGGCAGGTGGGGCTGGTCTGGGGCAGGTGGGACTGGTGTGCCCAGGGCAGAGCTGTTGTGTTGCCTGGAGCAGTGCCTCGGTGCAGGAGCATCTTAAATCTCCACAGGGCTTAGGTGCTGCTGTTTTCCACCATCCAGAGGAGGGAAACAAGAAAAAAAATGGGCCAAGCCTGCTGCTTTTCTGTGTCCTAAAGACAGGATCAAGGGGGATTAAAGCTGTTGTAGCAGAGCACTGATCTGATTATCTATCTGGTGAAGCTCCCTCCTGAGGACTTCTGGTGGCAGCGCCGTGTTGGTTAGAAGGCTCTCATCACCTTGGCAGAACAAAAAGGCAGAATCAACTTTAATCCACTTCAGCGTGGGAAGCACAAGGCTTGTGATAGTCTCTTTATCTCCTTTTCCCCTTTTTCCTGATTTTTTTTTTTCCCCTTGATGAAAACTTTTCTTCTTTTGCATTGTATTGAAGTCCTTAATCTTCCTGTCCCCAACCACCCTCCAGCGCTCTGTGGATGTTGCTTACCTAAGGTGGAGAGCTGGGGATGGCCTGCAGGGACACAGCAGGGACATCAAACCCAGCCATGGTCAGGGCAAAGAGTCAGAGATTCTGTCCTTGAACTCCTCCAGGGAGGTTGTGGAGCACAGAAGCACAGAATGGGATCAAAGATCACATTGGGTGCTTCTGTGCTCCACAACCTCCCTGGGCAACCTGTGCCAGTGTCTCACCACCCTCAACCTGTGCCAGTGTCTCTCCCACCCTCACTCTCCTTTTCTTCCCAGTCTTCAGTCCACTCTTGCCAGCTTAGAGAGCCTTGAAATTGTGCTTCCTCCTCCTCCTCCTGAGCAGAAGCTCATCCCAACAGTGCTGCAAGGCACTGAGCCTTTGCTCTCCCTCAATGTGAACTTGGATTCCTCTTCGTCTGCTTTCTCTCTCTCCTGCACAGGAGTAGCTCCAGAGGGGAGCTGAGGAATGCTCAGCAAGAGAGAAAGGAGCTGTAGGGGGCAAGAGGATGGGGCCAGGCTCTGCTCAGTGGTGCCCAGGGACAGGACAAAGGGCAGTGGGCACAGGCTGGAACCCAGAAGGTTCCACCTGAGCAGGAGAAGCACACAAGCAGCTCAGCCCCCCAGCTCCAGACTGGCCAAGTGGTGCCCAGCACCAGGATGCTTGGACTCTGCTCTTACAGAGCTTTTCAAGCCAAAAAACTGCTCCATGGTTCTGTGATAAAAGGTAATGGGCACAAACTGGAGCCCAGGAGGTTGCATCTGAAGAGGAGGAGAAAGTTGTTTGTTGGGAGGGTGCTGGAGGCCTGGAGCAGGCTGCCCAGAGAGGCTGTGGAGTGTCCTTGTGTGCAGAGCTGCCAAGCCCAGCTGGGCACTGTGCTGCTGGGCAAGCTTCTGGGGGTGCCCTGCTGGGGCAGGGGGCTTGCAGTGGTGGTCTCCAGCAGTGCCTTCCCACCCCTCCATGCTGGGGCTCTGGGATTCTGTGAAGTACCTCCCTCAGCAATCATTCCCTGTGGGTTTGTTACCTGTAGCAGCTCTTCTAAACCCCTTTGGCCACCTCACTCTGAACTTCTGAGCCTTTCCTAAGCCTTGATATTTGTTTCCTACCCTGACTTGTGTTTCTAAGAGGGCCTGAATCTCTTGATTTGGGCTTTTGTGGTGCTCTGAATCATCTCTTGATGCTTTCTGTGAAAGCCTCAGCGTGAAGGATCAGGATCTGCTGCTGTGACTCAATTCTCATCTTCTGTGGGAGCTGCCCCTGTGTAAAGCCAGGAGCTGCTGTCTCACCCAGCAGTGATTCACACAGCTCCTCCAGGTCTCTTCCTCTGCCTGTGACAAGCCTGAATCTGCATTTTTTTTTAAATTTTTTTGGAGTGGAACTTTAATTTTGCTGCTGTCTGTTGGGAATTCCATTAGCAGCACAAATGAGGACAGAGTTAAATCGTTGCTGCCAGGGAGTTGTACAATTGTCTGTTTGAAGGAGGGAGAGGAGACTCTTCTGGGTGTCTGTCATAGAGGAGCAGGTCCTGTTGCCAAGTAGAAAATCCTAATTTTTGTGTGTGTCTTACATTCTGGTGTTAATGAAACATCTCTGCCTCGCTCTTGATCCATTAAAGCCCTGCTCAGTGGGTTTGGAATCCTCATTACGAGCAGCAGTCACTTTAACAGCATAGCCCAAGGTTAAAAAGGGAGCCCAGAAATGAAAAGGGAAGGTGAAAAAGATTACTGGTGGAGTCACTGAGACACAGAAAGAATTGCTGGGGTGGAAAGCCCCCAAAAATCACTGAGTCCAAACCTCAACCCCACCATGGCCCCAGCTGCCATGGCCTCACCTTTCCTAAACCCTTCTGGGGATGGGGACTCCACCACCTCCCTGTACAGCCTCTGCCAGTCCCTGACCACTCCTGCAGCACAGAAATTGTTCCTCAGCTCCAACCTAACCCTCCCCTGGCACAGTTTCAGGCCATTTCCTCTCCTTCTGTCACCTGAGACCAGGGAGCAGAGCCCAACTCCAGCTCACTGCAGCCTCCTCCCAGGGAGCTGCAGATAGCAATGAGCTCTGCCCTCAGCCTCCTCTGCTCCAGGCTGAGCACCCCCAACTCCCTCTGCTGCTCCTCCCCAGCCCTGCCCTCCAGACCTTCCCCAGCTTGGTTGCCCTTTGATGTCACTGGTGGGCACAGATTGCCTTGGCTGTGGTAGTGAACCCAAAGCTGCCTTCTGGGGGAGGCTTTGCACAGAAGCCTGGCAGGGGCTGAAGCCACAACTGGAGTCCTGCAGGCTGGAGAAGGCCTTTGTGATGGCTGAGTCCTGCCGTCAGCCCACACTGGACCACCTCCCTCAGCACCACCTCTTCATCATCCCATGGTGCCCACTGCTTCTGATCTTTGCAGGGGAGATTGAGGTTGGATGCGAGGAGGAATGTCAGTGGTGGCTTGGCACAGGCTGCGCAGGGAGGTGGTGGAGTCCCCGTGCCTGGAGGCGTTCAGGGAACGTGAGCACACTCTGCTCTGGCACATGGTGTGGTGGCCATGGTGGGGCTTGGGCAGAAGGTTGGGCTTGGTGATCTTAGAGGTCTTTTCAACCCTAATGATGCTGTGAGTGGTCTCTGCTCCCCGTGGCAGCCGGCAGAGCCCAGCTTGTGGCGTCACTGCTCAGTGATTGGAGTGAGTCACTGCTGTGGAGGGAGGTCTGGGCTGAGGTGTGTCCTGCCCACCACCATGACTGTTGGTTTCTTTAGCTGTGGGAACAGTGTTTGGCACGTTGTGCTCCTTGGATCTCCCACTGCTGTGACCCAAAGGGCAGAAACCTTCTGCAGCATTTCAGTTCGAGCCAGCAGCTGAGCTTCTGTGCTGACAAATTGCCTCTAAAAATAGGTTGTGGAAGCACAGCCCAAAAGGCAGCCTCAGAACTTTTTCTTCAGAGCTTCATTCATAGATCCTTCAGATGGATTGGGTTGGAAGGGTCCTTAAAGCTCATCCGTGGACAGGACACTTCTCACTAGCCCAGCTTGCTCAAGGCCTCATCCAGCCTGGCCCTGAGCACCTCCAGGGAGGGGCAGTGGAGCTTCACCTCAAGTGCTGCCAGTTCAGGACCAGCAACTTGCAGCAGGTCCCAGGCCCCTGTGCTGCTGTGGGTGTAGAGGTGGTTGGAGGCTTTGGGAGCTCTCCCAGTGAGGTACTGGTGCCACAGCCCTGCTGCTGTGGTGCTCTTGTGTCTGAAGGGTGGCTGAGGGTCCCTGGGAAGGGCTGGAGGTCTGAGGTAGGCTGGAGAAGCAGCAGGGCTGTTCCTCTGCCTTTGCCTGTGCTAAGTGATGACACTTTCTGGTGGGAATGGCCTTTATTCATCTGCCGGAGAGCTGCTGCCCTGCATCCCAGCTAGCAAAAATAAACAGCTCACCACTAATGAAATCAACTCATTTATCTCTGAGCACCTCAAGGGCTTGCCATTTTTCTTTCTGCCTGTGCTCAAGTATTCATCTCACATCTGTCCCTTTCACAGAGTCATTGCATCTTTTAGGCTGGACCTTGCGAGATCACCAAGTCCATCCATGAAGCCAGCACTGCCAGGGCAGGGGAGAAGGAGAAGCAGAGATAGAAGTGCAGAGTGAGTGGGGTTGCAAAGATTGAAAAATGGCAGGGGGGGGAAAAATATATCTGTGGATAAGGAAGATTTGCCCTGAAGGGTGGCTTAGAAAATCACTTTAAAATTGGTTTTTTCCCCCCTTACAAAGAAAACAAACCAACCAAAACAGTGTGCACATGTGGCACAGACAGCAACTGTGTGCTGGGCTGCAGCAAGAGCAGGGCAAGGGAGGAGATTGTGCCCCTTGGCTCTGCTCTCCTCACACTCCACCTGCAGCACTGTCTGCAGCTCTGCAGCCCCCAGCACAAGCAGCACATGCAAGTGGTGGAGCCAGTGCAGAGGAGGCCACCAAGATGCAGCTGAGAGGGCTGCAGCAGCTCTGCTGTGAGCACAGGCTGAGAGAGTTGGGGCTCTGCAGCCTGGAGAGGAGAAGGCTGCCAGGAGAGCTTGGAGTGGCCTTGCAGGGGCTGCAGGAGGGCTGGGGAGGGACTATTGACAAGGGCTGGGGACGGCAGGAAGAGGAGGAGGAATGGATTTGAAATGTCAGAGGGGAGATTGAAAGTGGATGTGAGGATGAAGTTGTTTGCAGTGAGGGTGGTGAGACTGGCACAGGTTGCCCAGGGAGGTTGTGGTGCATGGAAGCACAGAATGGGATTTAAGATCAAAGATCCCATTCTGTGCTTCTGTGCTCCAGAATGTCCCTGGAGGTGTTCAGGACCAGGCTGAATGAGGCCTTGAGTAACCTGTTCCAGTGGGAGGTGTCTCTGCCTGTGGCTCAGGAGGGTTGGAACTGGCTGAGCTTTGAGGTCCCTTCCAAGCTAACCCATTCTATGATCCTATGGAAACCCAACACAAACCCCAAAGCAGCAACCTGAGTGACTTCAGAGCCAGAACTGGCTGTGATTGCAGAAACAAAGGAAGTCTTTGAGGGAAGGCAGGAATTATTTCCCCAGTCCCTTTTTTTTTTCTGCAGAGGGCCCTGAATCCAGGCCTCCTGGGTGATTGCATCTCAGTGCATCCCTGTCCCTGCTGGGAGGAGCGGAGCGGTGAGCCCTGGCTCCTGTCTCTCTGCCTCCGGCACCTCTCCTGGTGCATGGTGCAAAGAGTCTTTGTCAGTTTTCCTGAAGGGATAGCACGGATTCCATCAAAACCTTCTGCAGAGGAAGGCCCCTGCTGTCAGCCTGAGGTTTCCCTGTGGCAAAGAGAAATGTTGTGGCTCCAGCGAGCCGATCCCAGGGGATGTGCCTGGTTGGCAGGGCAGGAGGAGCCTGGTGGCGCCGGCTCTGCGGGGTGATGGAGCAGGGCACACCCTGGCTTCTCCTGGCTGCTGTCACTGAAATCCTCCATCCCAGGAGGAAGGGCAAAATATTGCCTCCTCTTGTACCTTCCATACTTCACAGGCCCCTCTCGCTTTGTGCTAATGCAGGGAACAGCTTCAGGAGCCATGGGGGAGTAGCAGCACATAAATAATTCTGAGATGCCTCTTCCATCACGCACCCTCCCCTGCCTGCTTCCTTCCTTCTCCTTCCTCACACACAGAGGATGACAAATGGCCTCAGGTCTCCCTAGAAGATGGCTTTCATGCCTTGCTAGTGATCTTCCAGGCATGCCAGGAATATTCCCTGCTGCCCTGCCTTTCATTTTCATCTCTCTATCTCCCAGCCCTCAAACCTCTCTTTCTGCAGGCTTGTTCCTTCCTTTCATTTGAAACTCAGCTCTCTCCTTTCCTTCCCCTTTTCCTTTTCCTTCCTTTTCCCACAGACTTCTTCCTTTCCTTTATCCTCAACTCTTCTTCCCCTGATGGATCCCTGGAGCAGGCTGCCCGGAGAGGCTGTGGAGTGTCCTTGTGTGCAGAGCTGCCAAGCCCAGCTGGGCACTGTGCTGCTGGGCAAGCTGCTGGGGATGCCCTGCTTGGGCAGGGGCTGGGGCTGGATGATCTCTTAGAAGTCTTTTCCAACCCAAACCATTCTGTGATTCTACTCAGTTGTGACTATCTCAGATGTCTCAGCTTCCTCAAGACCAACCCCCTTGTTCAGCTGTGTTGATCAGAGCTTTCTAGGAGAGCTGTCACAGATGCATCAGGTTGGAAGGGACCCTCCAAAGTCACCTTGGCCAAGCCCCCCCATAGGCAGCAGGGACACCTCCAGCTCCATCAGGTTGCTCCAGTAGGTCCATGTCCTTCTTGTGCTGGGCACAGCACTGCAGGTGAGCCCCCAGCAGAGCAGAGATGTCTCCAAGATCAAGTCAGGGAGCTGGCTGTGCACTTGCAGTGCAGCAAAGCCAAGGAGAGCAGCTTTGCTGCTTAGCAAGTGAAGGATCTCAGCAAAGTGCTGCTGTCTGAGGAGCAGTGCAGGCTGCAGATGTACCCCAGCAGGAAGCTTCTTCCACCAGCTCTGCACTGACTCCTCATTGCCGTTTGTGTATTTCTTTTAAGGCCAATTTTATAGCCAGACAGAAGCAAAGTCTAGACAGATTGTCTAAAGGCTTTTATTGGCTCATTAAGATGCTGCTGCTGCTGGATCACTGCTGGGTGTCCTGTGGCCTTCATTTCCTCCAGCCCCTGCCTCTTCCCAAGCTTTCTTCTCTCATTCCCTAGGAGGGCTTTTTCCTATCTGCCTGGTTCCGTGTCCAAAGCAAACACCACTCAGACCCTTTGGACACCTCCATCTATAGAAAGGAGCCAGAATGGCTTCGTGTATGAGTTTGGTTTCCTCCAACCCTGAGTGTTTGAGGTTTGCATTCAGACCTGATGCAACAGCATCTGAGGAGCAAAGCCTGAGGCAGCTTTCCCAGTTGTCATTTTGAGAGGAACAGGACCCCAAAATCTGCTTCTGTAGAGGGGGCTTTGGGGTTGCCCTCAGCAGGCAGGCCAAAGGAAGAAGCTCCAGCTGAGGATGAGCAGGAGCTCCTTTACTTTAAGGGTGCTGGAGCCCTGGGGCAGGCTGCCCAGAGGGGTGGTGCAGTCTCCATCTCTGGAGAGATTCCAAACCCCTCTGCATGTGCTCCTGCAGGACCTTCTTTAGGTGTCCCTTTAGCAGGGGGTCTGGGCTGGATGATCCCCAGAGGTCCCTTCCAACCCCTACCATGCCTGGTTTCTGTTATTTCCAGTTTCAAGTTGGTACTTCCCTGAAGCAGTTAATATTTTTTTTTTTTTGTCTTCTTGGCTCTTGTGCTTTCCTAACATATTCATTACAGCCAGAACTGATCTCAGCCCTCTGATTGCTGTAATCAAATAACTTTTATTTATTAACATCAGGAGGGAAAACAGAGGGAAGCAGCAGCACAAAGCTGCAGCCCAAGCCTGTGGTAAACAAGCTGTGCCTGCACAAAACCTGCCTCTGGACCTTCCCTGCAGGTCTGAGGAAGCAGAGCCCCTCTCAGGGTTCTTCTCATGGAGGTGCCCTGCAAAGCCACCACTCTGCTACAGCCACTGCAAAGAACTGCTAGCACTTGTCCCTGCTGCCCTGCCTCTGGAGGCCCTGGCAAGTACTGAAGCTTCAGTCTGAGCTGCTTGCAGGGGTTTGGCCCTCAGTCTTTTCAGTGAATAAATGCAAGAGAAGGAGTTGCAGGGTCCAAGTGTGCCCAGGGTTGTAAGGGAGCTCTGCAGCTCAGCCAGCCCAAGCCCCTGCCCCAGCAGGGCACCCCCAGCAGCTTGCCCAGCAGCACAGTGCCCAGCTGGGCTTGGCAGCTCTGCACACAAGGACACTCCACAGCCTCTCTGGGCAGCCTGCTCCAGGCCTCCAGCACCCTCCCAACAAACAACTTTCTCCTCCTGGGCTCCAGTCTGTGCCCTCTGCCCCTTGTGCTGTCCCTGGGCAGCAGTGAGCAGAGCCTGGCCCCAGCCTCTTGCCCCCCACAGCTCCTTTGGCTCTTGCTGAGCATTGCTCAGCTGCCCTCTGGGGCTGCTCTTGTGCAGGCTCTCAGCCCCAGGGCTCTCAGCCTTTGCTCCTCACACAGCTGCTCCAGGCCCCTCAGCAGCTCTGCAGCCTCCTCTGGGTCCTCTCCAGCACTTCCCTGCCCCTCTTGAGTTGGGGAGGCCAGAACTGGACCCAGCACTGCAGCTGTGGCCTCAGCCGTGCAGAGCAGAGTGGGAGGAGAAGCTCTCTGGACCAGGACAGCTCCTGATGAGACCACAGCCACAGGGCTGTGGAGTGTCCTTGTGTGCAGAGCTTCCCAGCCCAGCTGGGCACTGTGCTGCTGGGCAAGCTGCTGGGGGTGCCCTGCTTTAGCAGAGGGCTGGGCTGGATGAACTTCCTTGCAGCCTTCCCAGAATCAGAGAGTGGTAGGGGTGGGAAGGGACCTGGCCTCAGCTGAGGAGCTGCTGTAGCTCCAGCCTGAGCCCAAACCCCTCTGTCACAGCAGCTCTGCTCCACAGCCATGCAGGGACTCCCTTTGCTGGTGCTTTCTGTCTCCAGGGCTACTCAGCCATTACAGGATTATCTGTGCAGGACTCTTGGTGCTGCTGAGTTGAAATGCCCAGAGCTGAGGGTCAGGAGATGTGCCCAGGAGCAGCGTGGAGGGCATGAGCTGTGCTCAGTGGGGTCAGGAGGCACTCGGTGAATATTTATGCCTTGCACATGTAACATGTTGGCCACCAGCTGCCTCCTGCCTGTGCAGGGGCCACAGCTGACATGGCCTTGGCAGCCCCAGGCACCTGCTGACACTTCCCACCAGAGCTGTGGAGCTGGGCTTGCCACTTCATTAATGCTGAGCAGGGCAGGGAGTGAGGCTGCAGGCTGCCTGCTCCATGTGGCTGAGCTGGAGCAGAGCATGGCCCTGGGTGCAGTGGTGCCTGAAGGCAGGTCCCTTCCCACCCCTACCACTCTGTGATTCTCGGAAGGCTGGGAGGGAGCTCTGGAGCTCACCCAGCCCCTGCCCCAGCAGGGCACCCCCAGCAGCTTGCCCAGCAGCACAGTGCCCAGCTGGGCTTGGCAGCTCTGCACACAAGGACACTCCACAGCCTCTTTGGGCAGCCTGCTCCAGGCCTCCAGCACCCTCACAACAAACAACTTTCTCCTGCTGGGCTCCAGTCTGTGCCCTCTGCCCCTTGTGCTGTCCCTGGGCAGCAGTGAGCAGAGCCTGGCCCCAGCCTCTTGCCCCCCACAGCTCCTTTGGCTCTTGCTGAGCATTGCTCAGCTGCCCTCTGGGGCTGCTCTTGTGCAGGCTCTCAGCCCCAGGGCTCTCAGCCTTTGCTCCAGTCCCTCAGCATCTTCCTGGCCCTCCAACTGCTTTCAGCCCTGCTTTGCCCCCAGCCCAGCCAGGTCTGTCTTGTGTTTTGGAGCTGCTGTTTGATTTTCCTGAGGAGTTTCAGCCTCTCCCTAGCAAGCAAAAACAAACTCCCTGCTCTTGACACGTTTGGAATGGGAGCAGGCTTCAAAGCAGAGCCTAGGTGGGTTTGTCAGCTCCAGGAAGCCTTTCTTGGAGCAGAATGCTATTGATTAAGCTGTGATGCCATCTCTTCCTTACAAGGGAGCCCAGCATCATAAAGATGAGAGCTGGGAAAGATGCAATTTGGGTGTCATTAGAGCTCTGCCGCCTGAATGCGCGCAGGTGTGCCCACAGCTGCTTCCAGTGTGCTGTTTTTCCTGCCCCAGCCCAGCTCCAGAATGCTTGGAGATGGCTGCTGTTGAGAGCTGCTTTGCAGATAGGTCCTCTGCTCATCTCAGCAGTTGTGTCATGCTTTGATCTCCAGCCAAGAGCAGCTCTCTGCCTTCTAACTGATCTCTCCATCTAACACTGCGAATCGTAGAGCCACAGCAGAGCTTGGGCTGGAAGGGACCTCAAAGCTCCCCCAGTGCCAACCCCTGCCATGGGCAGGGACACCTCCCACCAGCCCACGGCCAGCCCGGCCTTGGGCACCTCCAGGGAGGAGGCCTCCATCCAAGGCTTCCTTGCTGAAGTCTTGCCCCTGCTGTCAGCAAAAGGCTGCATCCCTGGGATCTCACAGGATCTCAGGGGCTGGAAGGGACCCAAAGAGATCATCGAGTCCAACCCCATGTCACCTGCATAGTGGTGGCCAAACTGGTCAAGGGCTCAGAGGGTGCCTGGAGACCCTTGGCATGGGTAAGGAATGCTCCAGAGCCAGTGGGTGTCAGCCACTCTTCTGCTGGTCCCAAAGGTCAGGAGTTGGCTTCCTGTTGGTTTTGGGCACCTCAGTGCAAGAAAGTGATCGAGGGGCTGTAGTGGGTCCAGAGAGGAGCACCTGAGCTAGGGAAGGGTCTGCAGAGCAGGGCTGGGGAGGAGCAGCTGAGGGGGCTGGGGGTGCTCAGCTTGGAGCAGAGGAGGCTGAGGGCAGAGCTCATTGCTCTCTGCAGCTCTCTGAGAAGAGGCTGCAGTGAGCTGGAGGTTGAGCTCTTCTGCCTATTCTCAGGTGATAGAAGGAGAGGAAATGGCCTGAAATTGTGCCAGGGGAGGGTTAAGTTGGAGCTGAGGAACAATTTCTGTGCTGCAAGAGTGGTCAGGGACTGGCAGAGGCTGCCCAGGGAGCTGGTGGAGTCCCAGTCCCTGGAGGTGTTTGGAAGCCCTGGAGATGTGTTGCATGGGCATTGGGCTTAGTGGTGCCTTGCTAGAGTAGTGTTCATGGTTGGGCTTGGCTGATCCTAGAGGTTCTCTGATACTGGCCCATGGCCAGTAGGGGATTTGCCTCCAATGTAGTTTAAAGTTTGAAGCAGAGAGCAGACAGTTACCCAGATTTAAAGCTTTTCTTCCTCTCTGCTCCAGAAGCAGGCACCCTCTGAAATCAGTGACTTTATCCTGCACTTCAGCAGCATCTCTCCGCTGCAGTATTTGTTAGAGAGTCCTCAGTGTGCCTGCAGGAGGCTCTGAAATGTCCTGCAGTGGGACAGAGGGGACAGCTGTGACTCACAGCTGCTGAGCATCTCGGTCTCAGCTGTAAAAAGAAGAGTGTGGAATAGATGGAAGAGGCAGAAGGTTCCCTTTCTCCTCAGGAGGCTTCCTCCTGGAGCAGGGCTGCTTGGCAAGGCATCCTCTGGAGGTTCTGCTTGCTGTGCTCCAGGCTTTCCTGTGTGCTGAATTAGGGGGAAGAGCTTTACCAGGGAATTAATCCACCCCCACCCCAGGTAGAGAAAAAAAGATTGACAGCTGCAAACATGCAAATGAAGGGAGAGGAAAGAGCCCAAAGACTGTACAGAGCCTCAATGGTTGCAGGGCAAAGTGAATGATGCTGACAGGAGCAGGCAGAGCCTCATTACCTTCCTGAGAGACAGATTTAGAAGCGCCTGGGAGAAGGTTCTGTGGGGAGCTGAGCCTGCCCAATTGGACTTCTGCTCTCTCCCACCCAGCTCAGGGGCTTGGGCAGGAGGCTGGAGAGGAAAGCTGAGCCCTGCCAGGGCTTCAGTCTGCCTGCTGCACAGGGCTGGGTGCTGAGCCTGCAGGTGCAAGGCTTGCCTGGCTCAGGGCAGCCGAGGAGAAGCTTGAAGAGGAACTGGCAGTAGATGCTCCTGGATGTGCTCAGTGCCACTCCAGCTCCTGAGGCAGCCACTTCCCAGTTCTGGGAGTCACCTCTGGACTTCTTCAGAGATGGCTTTAGGAGTTAAGGGCACTGTGGGGCTTGGATTGAGGCTGGAGATGAGGAAGGAGCTCTGGACAGTGAGGGTGAGGAGACACTGGCACAGACTGCCCAGGGAGGCTCTGGATGTCCCCTGCCTGGAGGTGCTCAAGGCCAGGCTGGATGAGGCTTTGAGCAGCCTTGGCTGTTGGGAAGTGTCCCTGGTTCAGGGGCAGCACTGAGCAGAGCCTGGCCCCAGCCTCTTGCCCCCCACAGCTCCTTTGGCTCTTGCTGAGCATTGCTCAGCTGCCCTCTGGGGCTGCTCTTGTGCAGGCTCTCAGCAGCTTCCCAGCCTCCTCCTGGCCTGTTTTTAAACCATCTCTTATGCTCTTAAGCAACCTTGCTGTGGAGATTCAACCCAGTTTCTTCTCCTCTGGGGCCAGATCCTTTGTTTTTGTTCAGGGCAGAATTCCAGCTCTAGGAGCTACTGGCAGGGACACCTCCCACCAGCCCTAGCTGCTCAGGGTCTCATCCAGCCTGGCCTCAAACACGTCCAGGGAGGTTGGGGAGCTTCTGTGCTCCACAACCTCCCTGGGCAGCCTGTGCCAGTGTCTCCCCACCCTCGCTGTCCAGAGTTTCTTCTTCCTCCCCACTCTCACTCTCCCCTCTCCCAGCTCAAAGCCACTGTCCCTCATCCTGGCACTCCCAGCCCTTGTCAGGAGTCCCCTCCCCAGCTCTCCTGCAGCCCCTTTCATGTCCTTACTCAGCACCAGACAAGCCCCAGGTTGCTTACAGAGCCAGAACCTTCCCCTGAGAAGGAGAAGTGTGTTGAGAGAGAGCATCAGAGCTCAACATGATTAGAGAGAGCAGCCCAGCAGCCTGATAAAATCATTAATCCAATTTCTGTCTCATTTTTGCATCCTTCCTTCACCAGTACAACTCTTCCCACAGCACTTTGGAGCTGGTGGCGGGGCTGATTAAATTGCAAAGCAGACTTCAAATGAGAGGATCCATATCGAGCTCCCCTCATTATCAGTTCCAAGAAATTAAATCTCCCATAAACGATTTACTCTCCAACAAATCAAATAGACATTGGAAAGACAAAGGGCAGAAAGGCTCAGCCAGGTTGCAGCTCGCTGGAAGGGAGCAGTGATCAAAGGGGAAAAAAAAAGGATGTGATAAAGCCCAGAGCTGCCAGGGCTCTCTGGCTGGCAGCCAGTCCTGGCCTTGCCCTCACTTTGAATCCATCATGAGGCTTTGGGCAACCTGGGCTAGAGGGAGGTGTCCTTGCCCTGTGGCAGGGGGGTTGGAACTGCCTGATCTTTAAAGGTCCCTTCCAACCCAAACCATTCTGTGACTTCTTCCTTCTCCTCCTTTCTCTGCCCCCTTCCTTCTCCTCCTTTCTCTGCCCCCTTCCTTCTCCTCCTTTCTCTGCCCCCTTCCTCCTTCTCCTCCTTTCTCTGCCCCCTTCCTCCTTCTCCTCCTTTCTCTGCCCCCTTCCTCCTTCTCCTCCTTTCTCTGCCCCTTCCTCCTTCCCCTCCCATCTTCTCTGTCCCTTTCCTCTTTCTCCTTCTTTCTCTGCCCCCTTCCTTCTCTTCCTTTCTCTGCCCTCTTCCTTCTCCTCCCTTCTCTGCCCCCTTCCTCCTTCCATCTTCTCTGTCCCTTCCTTCTAAAGGCATGAATTTCTAATGCCTAGCTCCAAAGGTACTGATGCCTTCTAAAGGCATTAATTTTTTTAAGGTCCCTCCCCTACCCCATTCTGTGTGGCTGTGGCTGTGCAGGTGCCAAGCATTTCCACTGCCCATGTTGGTAGGTTGGGGGTTTTTAACCTCCCATTTTTTGAGCCAAAGAAGAAGTAGCCAAAAGTGTTTTGTGGCAGAAGAGCTCCCAGCCCCTAGAGTTGGCCTAATTCTGCCCTGGCTTTGTGAAGCCTTTGGGAGACTCCTTCAAGGGCAATGCCAAGTTGTGTCCTTGCCTGGGTGACCCCCAGGGCAGGCTCTTTCCAGCTCCCTGCCTTCCAGCCTGTCCTTTCCTCTGCTGGGTAAAGAGCTGGAGACAGAGCAGAGGGGAGAACAGGGCAAGGGCTGCTGTGCTGGTGGAAATTAGAGCTCAGTTCTCCTTCCTCCTCACACCCTGTGCTTGTGTCTGTGCCATTAGTAATTAACAAAGAGAACTCAGCAGTGACAGTGCCCAAGAATCATTTAAGGAAAGAAAAGGCAATTAAAAGCAATTGGGAAGAAATCCTTCCCCAGGGGGGTGGTGAGGCACTGGAACAGCTTCTCCAGAGTTGTGCAGGCTCCAAGCCTGGAGGTGTTCAGGACCAGGCTGGATGAGGCCATGAGCAGCCTGGGCTGGCAGGAGTTGTCCCTGCCCATGGCAAGGCTTGGCACTGGGTGAGCTTTGAGTTCCCTTCCAAGCCAGCCCATTCTGTTTAGTGGAATCTACAGGCCCTGGGGCTTTGCTCTCTTAGGCCCTGGTTTTTGCCCCTTTTTTCTTCTGTGTGCTGCCAGTGTCCTGGGAGAGCTCCCTCAGTGCTCTGCCCTCACCTGCTCCATCCTCCAGGGCTCATTGCAGTAGGTCCTGTGCAGGTACCAGGGCTGGAATCTGTGACCCAATCAGATGTGCAGATGCAGAGCTGAGATTAGGAGGTAATTACCTCCTGCCTTATCTTCAGCTCCCAGCATGTGCCCTGGCACAAGGGCTTATGCTGTCCTGAGAGCTGCTGCTAGTGGCTCAGGGTGGGATGGAGATGACTCTGCTTGAAGGGGTACTGGGAGCTGGGTGGAAGCATTAAACTTTTGTTTAGGTTGAGATGTGCCTGAGGACAGTGCAGGTCTTGATGTTCATGGACTTTGGATGTGTTTGGGAAAGCTAGAAGGGAGCTGGGCTTGCTTAGCCTGCAGAGAAGGGCACTTAAGAGAGACCTTCTGCATGACCTCCAAGGTCCCTTCAACCCAGACTATGATTCTGGCTCCCTACAACCCCCTGAAAGGAGGCTGCAGGGAGGTGGGGAGTGGGATGTGCTCCCCAGTATCACCTGGGAGGAGAGAAATTACCTGAAATTGTGCCAGAGTGAGGCTGGACATGAGGAAAAATGTCTTTGCTGCAGGAGTGTCATCCAGTCCCACCCTCGACCCAGCACTCTGGGTACAGGGCTGTGCCCAGTGCTGTTGAACATCTTTGTCAGTGCTATGGGCAGGGCAATCAGTGCAGCCTCAGTCTGCAGCTGGCACCAAGCTGTGTGGCACAGGAGACTTGCTAGAGGGCAGGATCCGTCCAGAGGGAGCTGCACAGGCTGCAGAGCTGTGTCCAGGCCAACCTCAGGACATTCAACGAGGCCAAGTGTAAGGTCCTGCACCTGGGTGGGAGCAATCCCAAGCACAGCTCCAGGCTGGGTGGGGAATGGCTGAGAGCAGCCCTGAGGAACAGGCCCTGGGGGTCTGAGCTGGTGCAAAGCTGAAGATGAGGCTGCAGTGGGAGTGCAGCCCAGACAGCAACTGTGTGCTGGGCTGCAGCAAGAGCAGCTGTGGGCAGCAGGGCAAGGGAGGGGATTGTGCCCCTTGGCTCTGCTCTCCTCACACCCCACCTGCAGCACTGTCTGCAGCTCTGCAGCCCCCAGCACAAGCAGCACATGCAAGTGGTGGAGCCAGTGCAGAGGAGGCCACCAAGATGCAGCTGAGAGGGCTGCAGCAGCTCTGCTCTGAGCACAGGCACAGAGAGTTGGGGCTCTGCAGCCTGCAGAGGAGAAGGCTGCCAGGAGAGCTTGGAGTGGCCTTGCAGGGTCTGCAGGGGGCTGCAGGAGGGCTGGAGAGGGACTATTGACCAGGGCTGGGGATGAGAGGAGGAAGAGGAGGAGGAATGGGTTTGAAGTGGCAGAGGGGAGATTGGAACTGAATGTAGGGAGGAAGTTGTTTGCAGTGAGGTTGGTGAGACACTGGCACAGGTTGCCCAGGGAGTTTGTGGAGCATAGAAGGTGATCTTTGATCCTATTCTGTGCTCCACAACCTCTCTGGAGGTGTTCAAGGCCAGGCTGGATGAGACCTTGAGGCCCTCCAGAGGTTCTTCCACCTGCTGGCCACAGCCTTCTTGGTGCTCCTCAGGAGACCCCTGAGCTTCATGCCCACTGTGGGCAGGTTCTTGTCCCCCACGTCTCCCAGATCAGCTTCCCAGGACCCCCTCACCTGTGCTGCTGCAGGGGCAGGGCCCTACCCTTGTCCTGGTTGAAATTCCTGAGGTTCCCTGCCCTGATGCTGCCCAGGTGGCAGTGGGTGCCAGCAGAGGCTCCAGCAGAGGCTCCAGCAGAGGCTCCTGGTGTCCTGCCGCAGCTCGGCAGGGTTGGCAGCACGGGGGGAGGGGCAGGACTCACCTTCAGCTCTGCAGGTCGCTGGAGGGAGGTTTGCTCAGACACAGGCAGGCTGGGCTGCTGCCAGCAGATGATGCCTGCTGCCTGACAAATCCTGGAGTTGGGGTCACAGTTGCCAGGCTTCAGATGGGGAGGGCTAATGAGTGTGGGCAGCGAGCTGCAGAGGACAGGCTGCTTGCCAGCCCTGCACCTGCAGTTTGGGATCATTCCCCAGCAGAACATTGCTCTCCCCCTGGGGCTGCAGCATCCCACTGGCCTGGCTCTGCTCAGCACCCCTGCCCCAGCCTCGGGGACAGGCCCCATCCAGCTGTCTCTCTCCAGCCAGAGAGGAGGCTTCACCTTGGTTGTGTCCTTCCCGTCAGGATGCTGCAGGAGGAGATGGCAAAGCAGAGCTGTGGCAGTGAGTGCTCTGAGGGCAGGGGGCTGCTGGGCGACTTCTCTGGGACCTCTTTGGAATCAGGTAGGGGTCAGCTAAGTCTTAGAACCACCAAACTGTTGCAGCAGGAAAAGGCCTCCAAGATCATCCAGTCCAAGCAGCGACCCAACCCCACCATGGCCACCAAACCATGGCCCCAAGTGCCATGGGCACAGCTTTCTGGAACCCCTCCAGGGATGGGCACTCCACCACCTCCCTGGGCAGCCTCTGCCAGTGCCTGAAGGCAGAAACGTTTGACACTGAGGGTGCTGAGAGCCTGGCACAGCTTGCACAGAGAGGTGAGAACTGCCCCATCCCAGCTGCTTGAGTCTCTTTCCTACTCCATCAGTCTCTCTCCATTCTTCTTCCCTTTAGGAATGCAGAGAGGTTCCTGGAGAGCCTCTGGCACCCCTCTGGTGACCAGCTCAGCCCTGAATCATAGAATGGTTTAGGTTGGAAGGGACCTCAAAGATCATCCAGTTCCAAACTCCCACCATAGGCAGGGACACCTCCACAGGTCGCTCAAGGCCTCATCCAACCTGGCCTTGAACACCTCCAGGGAGGGAGCAGCCACAACCTCCCTTGACTTGCAGATTGAGCAGATGTGGAGTATGGATTCAGGTTGAGCTTTTGCATCTCCAGTGGCAAACCACTGCAGCTTCACCTGGGTGTTCTGCAGGAGCAGAGCAGGGCACAGCAGCAGTGTTGTGCAGGGCAGCCAGGAGCTGGCTCTGCTGTCACCAGTGCCACAGAGAAATCAGCAGCAGGTACAAGAGGCTGTGAGGGAGGATACAACAGGTCCCAACTCTGTGTTTCAGCCAGAAACAATTCCTGAGGTGCTGCTCAAGGCTGTGTTTTCCTCCCCTTCCATCCAGGCTCTCTCTACCAAATAATGGTGATAAAAATACCAATTTTCCTTCCACCTGAAACAAGCAGAAGTGTAAAACTAGCACAAAAAAAGAAATAGCCAAGTGCTGTAATGCTGGGGAGCGAGGGGGAATTTAGTGTGATTGCTGCAGATTGCTGCTCCTCAGGCCTGAGTGCTTGGAAGCCCTGAGAAGCCTGAGGGAGAGGAGCTGCTGGTTCTGAAAGCTATTGGGCAGTGAGGGACAGGACTGGAAAGGACATGGGCCCTGCTCTCCTCTGAGACAGGGGACAAGGTGGTCACCTTAGGAGATGCTCAGAGGACAAGAGGAAGGTGTGTAGGGTGGCACCTGGGAGAGCTGCAGCAGTGAGTTAACCTCTGCTTCACACAGCCCCAGCATGGAGGCTGGGAAGGGAGCTCTGAGCTCAGCCAGCCCAGCCCCTGCCCCAGCAGGGCACCCCCAGCAGCTTGCCCAGCAGCACAGTGCCCAGCTGGGCTTGGCAGCTCTGCACAGCCTCTCTGGGCAGCCTGCTTGTGGCTGTTTGAGCTGGATTTCCAGATCAGACATAGAAAAAACTTAGAAGTGGAAGATGTGAGAGGTGAAGAGTCTAGGGATAGGCTCTAGAACAGCAACAGTGGATAAGCTAATCTAATGTCATTGGAGCATCAAGAGCCTTATGGCTGGAAGCACAGCTTGTACCTGCCCCTTGCTGGCTTCTGCTGCTGTGCCTGCTGCTGTCTTCCCCTGCCCCTCTTTGGGCTGCTTCTGCTCCTTCACTGCTGTTTGAGCCCTTCCCCATCCTCCTTAAGGTTATTTTCTTTTTTCTGTAGTAGTTTATTCTCTTTAAACTGTTATATTTAGTTCAAACTGTAAGACTGCTCCAGGCCTCCAGCACCTTCACACCAAAGAAGTTTCTTCTCCTGCTCACATGAAGCCTCCTGGGCTCCAGCCTGTGCCCTCTGCCCCTTGTGCTGTCCCTGGGCAGCACTGAGCAGAGCCTGGCCCCAGCCTCTTGCCCCCCACAGCTCCTTTGGCTCTTGCTGAGCATTGCTCAGCTGCCCTCTGGGGCTGCTCTTGTGCAGGCTCTCAGCCCCAGGGCTCTCAGCCTTTGCTCCTCACACAGCTGCTCCAGGCCCCTCAGCAGCTCTGCAGCCTCCTCTGGGCTCTCCCCAGCAGTTCCCTGCCTCTCCCAGACTCTGCAGCTGGCATCCCATGGTTCTCTGAAAGGTTTCATCTCCTCTTGTGATTCTCATTTGTGTCCTAAGGGCTCTCCAAGCAAGAGACTCTAAGATCTTGGTGATTGGTTCTGCTTGCTCTGTGGTCTCAGAGGAGAGATTTGGGGTCCTTTGTGCTGAGGGTTTCTCCTCCCCAGCCATGAGAGCAGAGCTCCTTCTTCTGCTCCCCTAACCTTGAGAGCCCAGAGCTGGTCCCATTGCTCCAGGTGTGTCCTCCCTAGGGCAGAGCAGAGAGGAAGAACCTCTTCATTTCTTACCTGTTCTTCAGCTTGGAAAGAGGAAGGTCTCAGAGAGCTGCAAACTTCCATCGAGTGCCTCTCTGCACTCTGAGTCCTTCAGCTTACCCCAAAGTGCAGGCTTGGAGGAGCTGCTCCTGCCTGAGAGCTTCAGTCCTGGCTGAGGAGCTTTAAAGCTCTGCTGCAAGGACAGGAAGGTTCCTTTAAAGGCTCCTTGGGTTTGACTTTAAGAACTTTGCCAGTGTCATCATTCTGTGGTGGGGCTTCAGGGAGAAGCTGCTAATGAGTGCCAAGTTGCTGTGGAGTGGCATAAACCTTTCATGTGCCTGTGGTGGGCCCTGCTGGTGCCAGTGCTGTAAAGCTGGAGCCGAGGCTGTGCTGGCCTCAGCGCTCTGCTCCTCCAGGTGCTGTTAGCTGCAGCTCCTGCTGGCTGCTGGGGCTGTGCTGGGAGCCCAGCTTGGATCACTTCTGAGGATGAGTGGTGGCAATAAACTTTATACCAGCTGTAAAGGCAGCCCAAATGTTTGCAGTAACCTACTTCAGATGTCCTCCCTTGAGCTCTGCCAGGATAAGGAGTTGCTTGGAGGATGCCCTCGAGGAGCAACCCAAAACCTTCACCCCGTGTGCAGCTTGGGTTGGCCTCTCTGACCACATCTCCAGCTGGGAGCAGGTGCACTGAGCAGAGCCAGGTCCCTGTGCTCTCACCAGTCCTCATCTCAAGGAAAGGTGACTGGGGCAAGGGGCAGTGGATACAGCCTGGAGCCCAGGAGGCTCCACCTCAACAGGAGGAGAAAGTTGTTTGTTGTGAGGGTGCTGGAGGCCTGGAGCAGGTCTGGAGAAGGTCTCCTTCTCTGGAGACTTTCAAACTCCACCTGGATGAGTTCCTGTGTGCCCTGCCCTGGCTGCCCCTGCTCTGGCAGGGAGTTGGCCTGGATGATCTCCAGAGGACTCTTCCTCCCCTCACCATTCTGGGATTCTATGAAGAGGAAATAGGCTGAAGGTGCCCCAGGGGAGGTTTAGGTTGGACATGAGGAACAGTTTCTGCACTGGTAGAGTGGTTAACCCCTGGAACAGGCTGTTTGGGGCAGAAACCTTCCAGATGTGGTGCTGAGGGCCATGGCTTGGTGGTGAGCTGGCAGTGCTGGGCTCCATGGCCTTGGAAAGCTCTTCTGACCTTAGTGATTCTGTGGCTCCATGATTCAGGCACTGAGCCAGCCTGGAGCTGGAGAAGGGCTGGGGGCTTGGGGTTATTTTCATTAATTCATCTTAACAACAACAACAAAAAAAAAGCTTTTACAGTTGCACTATGGAAAGCATTTTGGCTGGGTGCAGGAACAGGGACAACTTCTCTAGCAGTGGATTCTGAAGGCAGTGTCTGTGTTAAAATTGTCTCTCCTGCCTTATGTGTCCCCTTGGTATAGTACAGGAAGAGTGGAGAAGCTGAGTTTATTTGACTAAAGCTCTGCTTGGTGTCTTCAGCTTCTGCAGGGGCTCTGTTTGTTGAAGTGAAGCTCTGCTTGGTGTCTTCAGCCTCTGAAGGGGCTGAAATTGTTGAAGTGAAGCTCTGCTTGGTGTCTTCAGCTTCTGCAGGGGCTGAGATTGTTGAAATGAAGCTCTGCTTGGTGTCTTCAGCTTCTGCAGGGGCTGAGATTGTTGAAATGAAGCTCTGCTTGGTGTCTTCAGCTTCTGCAGGGGCTGAGATTGTTGAAATGAAGCTCTGCTTGGTGTCTTCAGCTTCTGCAGGGGCTGAGATTGTTGAAATGAAGCTCTGCTTGGTGTCTTCAGCTTCTGCAGGGGCTGAGATTGTTGAAATGAAGCTCTGCTTGGTGTCTTCAGCTTCTGCAGGGGCTGAGATTGTTGAAATGAAGCTCTGCTTGGTGTCTTCAGCTTCTGCAGGGGCTGAGATTGTTGAAATGAAGCTCTGCTTGGTGTCTTCAGCTTCTGCAGGGGCTGAGATTGTTGAAATGAAGCTCTGCTTGGTGTCTTCAGCTTCTGCAGGGGCTGAGATTGTTGAAATGAAGCTCTGCTTGGTGTCTTCAGCTTCTGCAGGGGCTGAGATTGTTGAAATGAAGCTCTGCTTGGTGTCTTCAGCTTCTGCAGGGGCTGAGATTGTTGAAATGAAGCTCTGCTTGGTGTCTTCAGCTTCTGCAGGGGCTGAGATTGTTGAAATGAAGCTCTGCTTGGTGTCTTCAGCTTCTGCAGGGGCTGAGATTGTTGAAATGAAGCTCTGCTTGGTGTCTTCAGCTTCTGCAGGGGCTGAGATTGTTGAAATGAAGCTCTGCTTGGTGTCTTCAGCTTCTGCAGGGGCTGAGATTGTTGAAATGAAGCTCTGCTTGGTGTCTTCAGCTTCTGCAGGGGCTGAGATTGTTGAAATGAAGCTCTGCTTGGTGTCTTCAGCTTGTGGAGGGGCTGAGATTGTTGAAATGAAGCTCTGCTTGGTGTCTTCAGCCTCTGGAGGGACTGTGTTTGTTGAAGCAAGGCTCTTGGTGTTTTCAGCCCTGCCTTTACCCAGCAGCTGGCTGCAGTTGTCTTTTCTCATCCATTGGAGCAGCAGCAGCAGCAGGCTGATGGCAGCCTGGCTTGGGGCAGCTCTCAGCAGACATTTGCAGAGATTAGGAGGTTGTTGGACATCTCTCAGGGGCAGCCTGGGGACTGCTGGCTGGAGTCGTTTGCAGTTGGCAGATGGCAGGTGGCAGAGAGCTGCCCCTGATAGCTTTTGTGTGCAGGTGGAGCTCAATGAGGGCAGGATGCTCCTGCTGCTGCTCCTGCTGCTGCTCCTGCTGTGTGGGCACCTTGAGCAGGGAGCTTCATGTGTGGCTGCTCTGCCCAACACGTGCTAATGGCACAGCCATGGGTGGAAGGCAGCAGCCCACAGGGGCCTTCTCAAGGCCATGAAGGCAGTGGAGAAAGGAGCATTTTGCTGCAGTCTGCAGCAGCACTTGGCTGCAGTTGGCCTCTCCCTCACTGTCAGGAGGAGTCTCTGGGTGTTCTTCTCTGAGCCCTTTGGAGTGGACAGGGCTGGGAGTTGTTGGGAGGAGCAGGAGAAGAGGCAACAAATGAACCAAGAGATGCTAATGGCTCCAGAAGTGCCAGCTTCATGGAATGGCTTGAGTTGGAAGGGACCTGCAAGCTCATCCAGTGCCAACCTCCTGCCATGGACACCTCCCACCAGCCTGGCCTTGAACACCTCCAGGGAGGGACATCCACAACCTCCCTGGGCAACCTGCTTGTGCCTGGGCAAATTCAGACAGGTCTTTTCTGTTCTCACCTAATCTTTGCTCGCTCTCTCTCTCTCTCTCTCTTCATTCGTTTTCCCATCTCACTTTGGTAGAAATTTGAAGCTATTTTGAGCCTCTGCTTGGAGGAAAAAAAATAAAAAAGAAAGGAGCCAAGCCAAGGGCAGCCCCCACAGCAGGCAGCCTGTTGTTCTACAGCAGATCCTGTGTCATCTGCTTGGCACATTGGATGGTAGGAGCAGAGCCACTCAGGAGGTACAGCTGATACAGGAAACTGCTTCAGGAGGCTCGGGAGCTGCGGTGCCTTTGCTCACCCTGGCTGCCAGCAGCTCCATGGCCCAACAGCAGCCACTGCTGCTCTCTGGGCACCAGCAGCCAACAGCTTCTGCAGCAGCAGGAGTGGTGTCCTTTGGTCCTTCCAGTCCTGAATTTGGTCTGAGCTCGGTTTTCTTCCCTGCCTCTTTCTTTCTTTCTTTGCTGTTTCTTCTGGGTTATGCCAAAAGATTCCCTGAAACCAGAAGTGTCTCCTGCAGAGCCCACCCCAAGCTCTGCATCACACAGGCTGTGAGGGGCTCATTGGCCCTGGGTCTGGGAGCTCTCTGTGCTGCTGCAGCCCAGATGTCTCCTGCAGAACCCACTCTGAGCTCTGCACTCCCAGCCCTTGTCAGAAGTCCCTCCCTAGCTCTTCTGGAGCTCTCCTGCAGCCCCTTCAGGTCCTGGAAGGCTGCTCTGAGGTCTCCCTGCAGGCTGAACACCCCCAGGCCTCCCAGCAGAGCCCTTCCAGCCCTGCCAGCACTGCTGTGGCCTCCTCTGGCCCTGCTCCAGCAGCAGGTCCCTGTCTGTGCTGTGCTGAGCACCCCAGAGCTGCCCCAGCAGAGGGGCAGAATCCCCTCCCTGTCCCTGCTGCCCATGCTGCTGGGCACCAGCCCAGGACCTCTCCCAGGTCTTGATGAAGAGGCTTTCTTGGCTCTCCTGCTCTGCTTTATGTGAAGGCTGCTGTGCAGGAGGGCTGCTTCCATTCACAGGCACTAACTCTGTTAGCAGGAAGTTATTACAGCAGATTTCAAATCATTATTCCTTACAGAGAATGCAGGAGGCATTTTGTCATCTTCAGGATACAAACCAACCCACCCAACCCACAGCAGAGCAGTGACTGTGCTGGCTCCATGTGGTGCTCAGGGCAAGGATCCTCCTCACAGTTAGAATCCTAGAGTCAGTCAGGGCTGGAAGGGAGCACAAGGATCAGGCAGTCCCAACCCCCCTGCCATGCCCAGGGACACCCTACCCTAGAGCAGGCTGCCCACAGCCTCTGCCAGCCTGGACAAAAACACCTCCAGGGATCTGGCCCCAAACACCTCCCTGCAGGGGCAACCCATTCCAGCCTCTCACCACTCTCATGCTCAACAACTTCCTCCTCATCTCCAGTCTCGATCTCCCCACCTCCAGCTTTGCTCCATTCCCCCCTAGTCCTGGCACTCCCTGACAGGAGTCCATTCCCTGAGTCAGAGAAGGCTTTGACACCCAAAGCCATGGAGCCACCAAGGCCGTAGAGTTCTTTCAGCTGCCCACGTTGCCCAGGGCTGTGGTTGAGACTCCATCGCTGGAGACATTCAAGGTCGGACTTGACATGGCCCTGGGCAGCCTGTTCTAGCTGGAGGTGTCCCTGCTGCTGCAGGGGGGTTGGCCAAGGTGACCTCAGAGGGTCCTTTCCAACCCAGTGCCATCTGTGAACCCCTAGAGGTCTTTTCCAACCATAGAGACTCTATTGGGCATGTTGGTGTTGAGTTGGCAGTTGGACTTCATGAGGAGGTCTGTCCAGCCTTAGTGAGGCTTTGGGCATGGTGGTGCTGGGTTGGTGATTTCACTTGATGATCTTAGAGGCCTTTTCCAACCTTAATCGTTGTTTGGGCATGGTGGTTGCTGATTGGACTTGATCTCAGAGGTCTTTTCCAACCTTACAGATTCTATTGTTCTGTGAGTGTGGTGGTGTTGAGTTGGCAGTTGGAGTTCATGATGAGAGGTCTTCCAGCCTTAGTGAGTCTTTGGGCATGGTGATACTGGTTTGGTGATACTGGTTTGGTGATTGGACTTGATGATCTTAGAGGTCTGTTCCAACCCCAATCGTTCTATGGGCATGGTGGTGTTGGGTTGCTGATTGGACTTGATGATCTTAGAGGTCTGTTCCAACCCCAATCGTTCTATGGGCATGGTGGTGCTGGCTTAGTGATTGGACTTGATGACCTTAGAGATCTGTTCCAACCTTCCTAATTCCACGATCAAACTATCCTGGTGTTTTCTTCTTTCCCTTAGAAAAGGTCTGTTAGCAGGCTGGAGATTGAAGCTGCCAAGCTCCCATCAGGGAGGTGGTGGTGGTGGGGACGTGAGGGGAGGGAGCCAGGAAGCCCTGTTGGAGCAGCTCCTGATGAAGCAGTGTGAGATGAAAAACGCTCAGCTGCCAGGGATAATTTCCCTGATGAAGATAATCCCAGTAAATGGCATTCCTGGAGGACAAAATGCTCCCTTTAGCTGCCTTCTGCTTTGAAAAGGTTCTCCTGGGAAAAAATTAATTTGTAGAAGTCATCTCCTCAAGCCTGGTGAAGCTTCCTGTGAAGGTAAAGTGAGCTAAGAGGTTGTGTGGAGCTGAGCTGGGCTGGCACAGGCAGGCAGGGGAGGGGCAGTGCTGGGCAGGGGGCTGGGGTTGGGCACTGATCATCTCAGCTGCCTCTGCACTCCTCTTGTGCCCTTGTGCTCTGCTCTGGGCTTCTGCTGCTGCCTGCTTCCCCACACCTTGCCCTGGTGCTCTGCTGCTGCAGGGGGGAAGAAGAAAAGCAGCACAAGAAGATGCTCCCAGCCTGGCACACAGCAGCGGGCAGCAGGTCCTGCCCATGCTCTGGGCTCTGTGCAGGCACTGTGGCAGGAGGCTCTGCACCACCCCACGGCTCCCTTCTCCTTCTCAGGGGTTTGTAGGCAGCTTTGTGAGGCTTTACCAACAGCAAGGGTCCAGTATTTTCTTACCATCTCCAGTTTTAGACCAAGCTTTATGAAATGAAGCCAGAAGTAAGCCCCTGCAGCAGTACAGGTGAGGAGCTGGCCCCTGAGAGGCAGCTCTGTGGAGAGGGACCTGGGGGGGCAGGTGGACAAGTTCACCATAGCCAGCAATGTGCCCTCGGGGCTTAGGGGGTCTCCTGGGGTGCATGAAGAAGAGTGTGGCCAGCAGAACAAGGGAGGTTCTTCTCTCCCTCTGCTCTGCCCTAGGAAGGTCACAGTTGGAGTGTTGGGGGCATTTCTGGGCTCTGCAGGGGACTGCTGGGGAGAGTCCAGGGGAGGCTGCAGAGCTGCTGAGGGGCCTGGAGCAGCTGTGTGAGGAGCAAAGGCTGAGAGCCCTGGGGCTGAGAGCCTGCACAAGAGCAGCCCCAGAGGGCAGCTGAGCAATGCTCAGCAAGAGCCAAAGGAGCTGTGGGGGGCAAGAGGCTGGGGCCAGGCTCTGCTCACTGCTGCCCAGGGACAGCACAAGGGGTAGTGGGCACAGACTGGAGCCCAGGAGGCTCTACCTGAGCAAGAGGAGAAAGTTGTTTGCTGTGAGGGTGCTGGAGGCCTTTCCCCAGGCCAGTGCTGCTGTCTGACATGCTGCAGTCAGACCTGCTCATGGCTCTGCTCCAAAAGCCACTTTGTTGTTTTGCCTGGGGAGGTGATGGAGTCCCCATCCCTGGGGGTGCTTAAGAAAGCTGTGGCCCTGGCCCCTGGGACATGCTTTAATAGCCAGGCTGGCATTGGGGTGCTGGTTGGGTGGGATGATCTTAGAGATGTTGTCCTACCCAACCCATCCCATGCCTCCCTGCAGGCACAAACCATCCCTCCTGGCTGCCTCCAGAGCCTCCTGCTCATGCAGCAGCCTGCCTCTTGCTGAGCTCCCAAAGCCCTCCCACAGCTCTGCTGGTTTGGCCTTCAGTTAGGAGAGACAGAACCAGGAAGCCAGGCCCCAGCAGGCTGCTGCCAGCTGCCCTGCCTGGTATTGAGCAGGCATGTGGCTGAGCCTGGCAGGAATCTGGGCTGTGCCAAGCACTGGTGCAGTGCCTGCAGTGGTGCCTGCAGCAGGGTGGTCAGCAGTGGAGGGAGCTCCTCTTGCTCACCGGCACCAAGGGCAGTGGCAGAGCTGTGGCAGGGCTGAGCAGAGAGGCTGGGAGTAGCTTTTGTTTCACCTTCAGAGCACTCTGCCTCCCACTGCCAGCTCTTGCCTGCTCTAATGAACTCCAATGCAATTACAGAGGACATCCGAGAAGGGAGCTGGGATGGAGCTACCCAAGGAGTGCTCTTGTCAGGGGATACTGAGAAACAGGAGCTGGAGCGTGGCAGCAGCACAGCCTCCTGCTAATGCTCCTTCTTCCTGGCCGGGAGTCCCCTGAGCCTTCCCTCCAGGGATTCCATCTGTGCCCTGGAGGGGCAGTGGAGCCATGCAGCAGGGCCCTGCAGCAGTGCTGCAGCACAGCTCAGCAACCCGAGAGCAAAGCAGGACAGGACAGTAAGCAGTGGAGAGGATTAAGCCTCTCCTGTCCTCTCCTCCTCCTGGCACAAGGTAGTGATGAGCTGGGAATGGGATCCTGGCTGTGAGATTTCTCCTCCTGTTGCCAGCAGCATCCCTGTGCCCTCTGGGTGGCAGGAGCCAAAGAAAGGTTTAAAAGTAGTTCAGAGCCCATTCACAGAGGTTGTCTTAAAGCACCTGGCTAAGGGAGCCAGCAGTGTGCCCAGGTGGCCCAGAAGGCCACCAGCATCCTGGCCTGGAGCAGCAGTGCTGTGGCCAGCAGGAGCAGGCAGCTGCTTGTCCCCAGGGACTCTGTACTGCTGAGGGCACACCTCAAATACTGCATCCAGTTTTGGGTCCTCACTCCAAGGAGGACATTGAGGGGCTGGAGAAGGCCCAGAGAAGGGCAACAAAGCTGAGGAGGAGCAGCTGAGGGAACTGGGGGTGTGCAGCCTGGAGCAGAGGAGGCTGAGGGCAGAGCTCGTTGCTGTCTGCAGCATCCTTAGAGGAGGCTGCAGCCAGGTGGGACTTGGGCTCTGCTCCCAAGGAACAAGTGACAGGATGAGAGGAAATGGCCTCAAGTTGCACCAGAAGAGGTTTAGGTTGGAGCTGAGGAGCATTTCTTTGGTGTGAGAGTGGTCAGGGAGTGGCAGAGGCTGCCCAGGGAGATGGTGGAGTGCCCATCCCTGGAGGTGTTGCAGAAAGCTGTGGCCATGGTGGGGTTGAGCTGCTGGCTGGGCTGGATGATCCCAGAGAGCTTTTCCAACCCAGAGCATTCTCTGGTGAGCATTCACCTGGAGGTGCTGAGGAGACCTGTGGCCATGGCTTGGTGGCCATGGTGGGGTTGGGTTGCTGCTTGGCCTGGGTGATCTTAGCTTTTCCCTAATAAGAGAAAGTCCTCTGTAGTTGTTCAAAACAACTGTGAGAATATTCATTGCATTGTTGAATTGTGGCCAAAAGGAGAAAGAAGAAAAAAAAAAAAAGAGAGATTTTCCTCCCCAGGCTCAGTTCCTTTAAGCAGAGACTGCATCAATATTCCCTGAGCCCAGGCAGGGGACATGGACAGCTTTGAACTCTGCACTGGCTGGAAGCAGCAAACAGTGCTTCATGTTCCCCACGTTCTGAACAGAGTCAGAGTCATCAGAGAGGGAAGCAGAAGCCTTTGATGTGGGAGGCCATGGGGAGACCAGGGGGAGAATGTCCACAGTCCTCAGGGATCATAAAGCAGGGCTGAGAAACTCTGGACTCCTGCAGTCCTTGCCTTGAGCTTGCCAAGGAGGTGGGCTGGGGATGGGCATCTCACCAAGGGCTACAGGGTGGTGGCTGGGGTGAGACAGGAAAGGGCCTGGAGCTGCACCAGGGGAGGGTTAGGTTGCAGAGGAGCAAAACTGGCTTTGCTGCAGGAGTGGGCAGGGACTGGCACAGGCTGCCCAGCCCTGGAGGTGCCCATGGCACTTGGGACATGGTTTGGTGGCCATGGTGGGGCTCGGTAGAAGGTTGGAGTCATAGAATGGGTTAGGTTGGAAGGGAGCTCAAAGCTCAGCCAGTTCTGCCCCCCCTGTGCCATAGGCAGGGACACCTCCCACTAGAGCAAGTTGCTCAAAGCCTTATCCAGCCTGGTCCTGAACACCTCCAGGGAGGGAGCAGCCACAACCTCCCTGGGCAAGTTGCCTTGCAGGTTTTCTGCAGGTCACTGCCTTGTGGCTTCAAGCAGAGGGAGACAAATGCATCCCTGGTCTCCAGAGGTGACTGAAGGGCAGGCAGGTGACATGGCCAAGCAGACACATCAATGGCAAGCTGAAAGGGTGGAAAGCTCCTTTTTGTTCCTCCTAGCAAATTAATATTGAATTTTTAATGATGGAGCTCAGAATTGAATAATTCTGGTTTGATATTTGGAAGACAAAAGTGTCTGGTGACAGCGACCTCAACCCTCATGAAAGGCAGAGGCAAATGAGCCAGAGCTGGTAATTAAAAAGAAAGGATCTTCAAAACCAGAAGGATCACAGAACCTCAGTGTGGCCTGGGACTGGAGCTCAGCCAGCCCAGCCCCTGCCCCAGCAGGGCACCCCCAGCAGCTTGCCCAGCAGCACAGTGCCCAGCTGGGCTTGGCAGCTCTGCACACAAGGACACTCCACAGCCTCTCTGGGCAGCCTGCTCCAGGCCTCCTGCACCCTCACAACAAACAACTTTCTCCTCCTGGGCTCCAGTCTGTGCCCTCTGCCCCTTGTACTGTCCCTGGGCAGCAGTGAGCAGAGCCTGGCCCCAGCCTCTTGCCCCCCACAGCTCCTTTGGCTCTTGCTGAGCATTGCTCAGCTGCCCTCTGGGGCTGCTCTTGTGCAGGCTCTCAGCCCCAGGGCTCTCAGCCTTTACTCCAGGCCCCTCAGCAGCTCTGCAGCCTCCCCTGGGCTCTCCCCAGCACCTCCCTGTCCCTCCTGAACTGGGCAGCAGGGCCCCTGGGATTTTGTGGCTTTAGGGAAGGTTTCCTCTCACCTTGTGAACTGCTTGTGTGCCCCAGAGGCTCCCCAGGCAGGAGAGACTAAGATGCTGGAGGTTAGTTCTGCTTCTTCTCTGGTCCCTCATGTGAGACATTTGGAGACCTTCATGCTGAGGGTTTCGCCAGAGCAGAGCTGCTTCTGCTCCCTGAGCTGGAGGTGTTCCAGGCCAGGCTGGATGAGGCCTTGAGCAAGCTGTGCTGGTGAGAGGTGTCCCTGCCCCTGGCAGGGGTTGGCACTGGCTGAGCTTTGAGGTCCCTTCCAATTCAACCTGACCCAGCCTGGGATTCTGAGTGGTGTTTTCATCAGTCCTTGCCTGACCCCCTCAAGCCTCCTCCTTGCCTCTCCTCCTCTTTCCCCCTTTGCCTCCTCCCTCTCCTGGTCTGGTTCCCACCCCAGCTCCTCTCCATCATCACCTGCCCTCCAGCTTCCTCATTAATATTTGAAGCAGACAATTCTTGCTTGTTATCAGCAGTATCCCAGGAGACAGGCAGGAAGGCTCTGTGTAGGAGGGCATTTGCAAAGCTTATCTGGAGAGCCACAGTGTTTTGTGATTTGGAAATTAAATATGGATTAACAAATGGGGAACTGACACTGCCTGGGGAATCAGGCTGGGCTGGGGAGGAAGAGTCATGACTCAACAGAGTGCTTCAGCACAGCCACCTCAAGCTGCTGGTGAGGAGCTGGAGAGTGGTGGAGCCACTCAGGGCCTGTGGCAGGCAGCTGCCAGCTGGGCAGCCCTGGAGACACCTCTAGGAAAGCCAGACCAGTGTGGAGAGCCAAGCAGGCCAAGGAGGGCTGCTGGCCATGGTGTGGGGAGTCTTCCTCTGCCCTCCTGTTGAGCAGAGGCTTGGCCATGGTCTGAGGAAGGCCTTTGTGGTCCTGCTATGGGTGCCCTGCTTGAACAGGGGCGTTGGACTGGGTGATCTCCATGGCTGATCTCCAGAGGTCTCTTCCATCCCTTACCACATCTGGATTCTGTGATCTTAGAGTCTGTCTGATGTAGCTTTTCCAGCAGTGCCCTGCACTCTGCTGAGCTTGAGTGCATCCATCCTGGCAGTGCCAGCCTTGCCCTGGGACTGGGGGACCAGCAGACCTGCTACCAGAGGACCAAACCATGCTGAGTGCTGTGGAGCAGGTTTGCTGCCTTTTCACCCTTGCTTAGCTTGCAGCCCAAAGAGGTCTGGGGGCACAGTGCAGTGAGGTGGGACTGCAGGGGACAGAGCTCAGCCCAGCCTGCCACTGAGTCCTCCTCCTGCTCACTCAGTGAAGCAAGAGCTGATGGAGTCTCCAGGCCTGTGGCCATGCAAAAGCCACTCCAGGAGCAGAGGGGTAGGTCTGTGGCTGTGCAGAAGCCACTCCAGGAGCAGAAGGGGAAGTCTGTGGCTGTGCAAAAGCCACTCTAGGAGCAGAGGAGCTGCTGGTGGTAATGAGAGGAGCATTCAATTAGTGCCAACAATGATTAATTAATGAGAAAATGAACTTCAGGTTAATAACATTAATATGAAGTGTCTGCTGCCCTGCTCCTGCAGTGAGATCTTCACTGCATTCCTGCAAGCTTGAGAAGGTTCAGAGCTTATTGGATGGGTTGAGTTGGAAAGGACCTTAAGGCTCATCCAGTGCCAACCTCTGCCATAGGCAGGGACAGCTCCCACCAGCACAGGCTGCTCAGGGCCTCATCCAGCCTGGCTCTCAGCACCTTCAGGGAGGTTGTGGAGCACAGAAGCACAGAATCTCTGATCCCATTCTGTGCTTCTGTGCTCCACAACCTCCCTGGGCAACCTGTGCCAGTGTCTCACCACCCTCACTGCAAAGAATTTCCTTCTAACATCCAGTATCGATCTCCCCTCTGCCACTTCAAACCCATTCCTCCTCCTCCTCTCATCCCCAGCCCTTGTCAATAGTCCCTCCCCAGCCCTCCTGGAGCCCCCTTCAGATCCTGCAAGGCCACTCCAAGCTCTCCTGGCAGCCTTCTCCTCTGCAGGCTGCAGAGCCCCAACTCTCTGTGCCTGTGCTCAGAGCAGAGCTGCTGCAGCCCTCTCAGCATCCTCTGGACTGGCTCCAACAGTTCCATGCTTGTGCTGGGAGCTTCTTCCCAAAGTGTGCTTAGAAAGTCTCTCCTCCTCCCTGCCCAGGCAGGTTGCCCACTGTGTCCCTGCTGTCCCCTGCACCTCTCTGAGGGGCTGGCAACTCTCTACCTGCCCTGGCAGCTGGAGAGCAGGCAGCAAAGGCCAGGAGCCAGGGCTCCAGAGCTGCCTTTACCCTTCCTAAGGGGAAAAAGCCAAACCCTGACGTGAGGGTTTTGTTTTTTTTTTTTTTAGGGAGCTGGGAACACTCCAAATTGTAGCTGGGAAAAAGCTTCATCATTAGAGCTCATTTTGAGCTTGCAGTTTGTAATGATTCAGTAGCCAGAGGTGGCATCATTATTACTGAGGGAGGGGTAAAATAACTCTGCAAGAACATCAAAGCTCTGAGCAGCCTCCTAAATTACAGAGCCAAGCTCCACAAGGCAGAGGAGACAAATCAAGCCCTGGCACCCAGCACGCAGGCTTGGGTGGGCAGAGGCAAGGCTGCAGGAAATTGCTCTTGGCAAGGCAGCCAAGGCAGGGACTGATTGGGAGCAGCCAGGCTCTGGGAAGGGGGAGAAAGAGGTGGAGGTGAGGAGGGGGTGAACCTTGGCTGCCCCCCTTAGCTACCCATCTTGGCAACCCCCCCTTGGCATCCCCCCTTTAGCTGCCTCCCCCCCTTT
>VWZI01000936.1:25585-50197 GCA_013396835.1 Psilopogon haemacephalus | reverse complement strand
AGGTTTTCACGGGGGAAAAAAAAAAAAAAAAAAAAACCTCATTTAAATATTGATAGAAGGAAAATAAATCCTAAAGTGTCCAACAGCCCAACTGCAGAACCTCCTCTCGGAGCGATTAGAAGATCAAGAAGTCAAGAGGCAGGATCAGTTCTGCAAATTCTGTCTCATCTCTGGGGCTTCTGTTCTCTGCTCCTCCTGCTGTTCAGCTGAGCACCAACCAACCTCATCTGCCAGTGGAGCCCAAAGTGCTGCAGCCATTTGCCACGGGGCTGGCAGGGCCCTGGCAGCCAGCTGGCACCCGGGGAATAAAGCAGCAGAGAGCTCACACACAGGCTGCAGGAGGCTTCAACTGCCTCTGCAGCTCCTCTGCCAGCAGCTCCCTCACTGCAGCTTCAAAGGCAGGGCAGGGGACACTTGTGCTGGCCTTGTGGCCTGGCATTAGCAGGTGCTTGACCTTCAGTAGAGGTTCTCCTTCCCCAGGGAGCTCAGGCTGCTCACACCTCTTTTCCGGGTGGCTTATTAAGGCTTAAATGGGAACTGGCCTGAAAGTAGCCACGGGGCCAGACCAGGGCTGTGCTTGAGACCTGTCCCTGGGAACATCTAAGCTCAGCTTTGCTGTGTCCCTGGGCAGTCAACTCTAGCTGGAGGTGTCCCTGCTGCCTGCAGCAAGGTGGACAAGATGCCCTTGGAGGGTTCCTTGGAGGGATTGCTGCCACTCTCCCTGCCTGGCTGTGCAGGAGCCTGCAGTGACAGCTCAGTGTCTGCCTGGTGCTCAGGAGGAGCCACGGAGGGGAGATGGAGCTGGAAGATTCTTCTGCTCCAGCCCCTTGAACTGAAGCTGTTGCTGATCTCAGAGGATCGGGGGAGAGACAGGAAACAATTGAGCAGAGCTGGAGTGGAGACTATGCTAATTCAGCTCCTTCAGATCCTCTCCCAGTGAGGAATGGGGAAGCGTGGAGGAAGCCTTAATCGGAGAGCTCAGTGCTCCAGCAGCAGAGGTTCCTCACTGCTCTGGGAGAGGGAAAAGGCAGGAGGAGGAAGCTTTGAATATAGGTATGCAGGAGTGCTGTCATCACCTCCACTCTTGACACAGTATTGCTCTACCCTGCTGAAGCCTGCTTTAATGTGTCTGGAAATAGGCTGCAGCTGTGGAGCTGAGGGACTGCAGCCCTGCCTCGGGCCCTGGGCTCAGCAAGGCTCCACACAGCACCATGGAGCTGCTGCAGCAGGCAGCTGCTGGAGCCACCACCCCTGCAGCTGTGCATGGGAAGGGGTGGGCATGGCACCGGGGACACCTTTAGGTGGCTGTGGTGGCCTTGGGTTGATGGTTGGAGCTGATCTTGGAGGGCTTTGCTGACCCAGATGGGTCTGTGCTGCCAGTGCCAGGGAGGTCGAAGGGCAGAGCTGGTCTGAGGGCCTGGATTCTCCTCTCCCATCAGCTCCAGGCTGCCAGCAGCTTTGCTCAGCACCAGGCACAGAGGCAGTCTTGGGAGGGGACCTTTTGCCCTCGGTGCTTTCCCTGCAGTTCCTCACCAGCATTGGTCACAGGTGCCTAAAGGTGAGGCCAGACCTTTCTGATGGGAGCAGTCTTTGGAGAGCAGCCCTGAGGAACAGGACCTGGGGGTCTGAGCTGGTGCAAAGCTCAGCCTGAGCCTGCAGTGTGAGTGCAGCCCAGACAGCAACTGTGTGCTGGGCTGCAGCAAGAGCAGCTGTGGGCAGCAGGGCAAGGGAGGGGATTGTGCCCCTTGGCTCTGCTCTCCTCACACCCCACCTGCAGCACTGTCTGCAGCTCTGCAGCCCCCAGCACAAGCAGCACATGCAAGTGATGGAGCCAGTGCAGAGGAGGCCACCAAGATGCAGCTGAGAGGGCTGCAGCAGCTCTGCTGTGAGCACAAACACAGAGTTGGGGCTCTGCAGCCTGGAGAGGAGAAGGCTGCCAGGAGACCTTGGAGTGGCCTTGCAGGGTCTGCAGGGGGCTGCAGGAGGGCTGGGGAGGGACTATTGACAAGGGCTGGGAATGAGAGGAGGAGGAGGAGGAATGGGTTTGAAGTGGCAGAGGGGAGATTGAAAGTGGATGTGAGGAGGAAGTTGTTTGCAGTGAGGGTGGTGAGACACTGGCACAGGTTGCCCAGGGAGGTTGTGGATCCCATTCTGTGCTTCTGTGCTCCATAACTTCCCTGGAGGTGTTCAAGGACCAGGTTGGATGAGACCTTGAGTGACCTGTTCTAGTGGGAGGTGTCCCTGCCTATGGCACAGGGGGCTGGAACTGGCTGAGCTTTGAGCTCCCTTCCAAGCTAACCCATTCCATGATTCTTTGATGGAACCAGGCTTTGTCCAGTGGTGCTCAGTGACAGGACAGAGGGCAGTGGGCACAAAGTTGGAACCTGAGAAGTTCCATCTGAACATGAGGAGGAACTTCTTTAAGGCTGCTGGAGCCTTGTCCCAGGGCGGTGGTGGAGTCTCCATCTCTGCAGAGGTTCCATGCCCTGGATCCGTGTTCCTGTGAGGCCTTCTTGAGGTGACCCTTCCTTGGCAGGGGACTTGGACTCGGTGATCTCCAGAGGCCCCTTCCAAGCCTCAGCACTCTGTGACCCTGTGGTAGGTGGCAAACCATTGAGGCTGCTGCTGCTGAGCTGTTCTCAGCCTGTCTCCATGTCTTGGAGCCCAAATAAGGGAGCAGACAAGGCACAGTCCTCCTGCAGCTTGGGCTGTTCTTTTCCATCCCAACTGCATGCTGGGCATGGGGAGAAGAACATATTGTGGAGGAGGAAGCTATTTCTGGCTGCTAGACCCGGGCTGACTCCTGACAGCAGGATCTCTCCCAAGCAGATGGAACATTTTCAGGGCAGAAAAAGATCCTTTCTAGGCTCCATTCAGAGGAGAGATGTTCCCTAAAGAGCTCCCCGAGGCAAGGGAGGTGGTGGGCAGGAGAGCAGGGGGCAGGAGGCAAAGCCTGCTGCTGTGCCTTGCTTTGCACAGAGCTGCAGTGAGGTAAGGCTGAGGTTTATTTTTAGTCAGGAGGTTTGGGAGGTGATAATTGGTGCCTGGAAGAATCATAGAATCAGTCAGGGCTGGAAGGGACCACAGGGATCATGCAGTTCCAAGCCCCCTGCCATGCCCAGGGACACCCTGCCCTAGATCAGGGTGAGGATGATCACAGAACCATGGGATGCCAGGTTGGAATGGACCTCAAGGATCATCTGGGTGATAAAGAGAGCTGCTCCAGGCCCCTCAGCATCTCTGTGCCGTGTGCTGGGCTCTCTGCAGCAGCTGCCTGTCCCTCTTGGACTGCAGGGACCAGCCCCGGCCCCAGGACTGCAGGAGTGTGCAGAGCAGAGGGGAGGATGCTGCTGCGTCCCGGGCGGCAGGCAGGGGAGTGCCCTTTGCCTGCAGCGGCTGCCGGCCGGGGCCGGGGCCGGTTGGATCGTTTGTGGTTTCCCTCCCCAGGCAGTGCTGGCACTCCAGTGATGTTCAACAGGAACGGGGACGCCCCGGGGCGCTACGACATCCTGCAGTTCCACAGCACCAACACCAGCAGCCCCGGCTACCGCCTGGTGGGCCAGTGGACAGACGACCTCCAGCTCAACGTGAGTCTCTCCTCCTCCCTGCCAGCTCCACCGGCAGCTGCTGTGCCCCCTGCACAGCTCACTCTCAGAGCTCAGCTGCTGTGCCCCCTGCACAGCTCACTCTCGGGGCTCAGCTGCTGTGCCCCCTGCACAGCTCACTCTCGGGGCTGGCCACTGCCTCCTCCATGCTGTTTGCTGCCTCTCAGCCTGGTGTGAGGCACAGAGCTGCTTCCTCATCAGCCTCCAGTTTCCTGGCACTGCAGCCTTCAGGGGCTGCACCAGATGCTCCCTGGGGTCCCTTCCAACCTGGCATTCTTCTGCTTTGTCCTGCTGCCTCTTCCCTGGTGTGCCAAAGCTCCTCAAGCTGACAGAGCCATCAGGTGATGGAGCAGATTTGATGGGTTTTGAGCGTGCCTGGCTGGCAGCCTGGCAAGGCAGCAGTATGTGGTGTGGTTTGAAGCCACCAGGCTCTCATCTGCAGCTGCTTTGCAGTTTCTCTGGGGTTAGGGAAGCTGAAGCTGGATGGGGTTTGGGTGACTCCCTTGTCAGCAGGTAGTAGAGATCCATGTGAAGGGGAGGCCTTTCTGTCCCAATGCCCCAAGAAGAGCAAGCAGCCTGGAGCAGGTGGTCAGAGGCCTCCAGGGCACTTTGATGTCTCCTAGGAGGAGAAAGAACCCCAGGAGTGGAGGCTGGGAAAGCTGCAGCCTCTTGTGTCAGTCTGTCCCTGCCAGGATGGTGTGTGGCAGGTCTGGGCTCGAGGCTTCCTGCTTGACTTGGTGCAAGTGGCCTGGGGCTCAGGTCCCTGGACCTGGGGGTTGGACTGGCTGGAGGTCTCCTCTGCCATTCTGTGGTCTGTCAGCACTTGCAGCTCTTGTTGGGTGCATTCCACCACCAAGAGGCAGCCAGGACATGCAGTGTGCTCACAGCCAGGGTTCTGTGTGGACTCAGCAGAAGGGCTCTCTGATGATGCTGTCATCTGCTGGGTGCAGAAGCATTGTTCTGGCTCCACAGAAGGAATCTCAGAGTTCATCTCCTGCCAGGGGCAGGGACACCTCTCCACTAGACTCAGCTGCTCAAGCTCCCATCCAGCCCGGCCTTGAACACCCCCAGGGTAGGATATGGGTCAAAAAATTGTGAAACCTTGATCCAGATCAGAGGATCATAGGAAGGGAGGGGTTGGAAGGGATCTCCCCAGACAGGCAGAGACACCTCTCAGCTAGACTCAGCTGCTCAAGGCATCATCCAAGCTGCTTGATCATGGCCCCAGCAGCTGCTCAGCTGGGTTGTAGGTGCTGGGTAGAGGCAAAGAGCATTGTTTGGGCTGTAACCAAGTGCAGGACACTTCCTGTTCCCATGTCTATTGTTAGCTGAGGTGGCTCAGGTGAGCTGCCCAGGGCCCAGCCCTGCAGACTGACCACAAGATTTTGCTCCTTTTGAATCTTGACTCCTTTGGGTGATGCTCTTTGAGCTTTTTTCAGCTTTTGACATTCTAATTAAGAAGGGGGAGGAAAAAAAAAAAACCCAAACCTCTATTAACTTGCAATTTACACTTCTTTTAGCAAGGAAAAAAAATGAATATTTTATTAAGTAAATCCTTCTTTGTGTAAACTGTGCAGCCTGCTTCATTAAAATTTAAAGCTAAATTAACAGAGCTTGAGTTAGATTCCTGCTGTGGTGCTAAATGCTGCCACGAAAAGCTTCACTCTCATCACCCTTGCAGCCAGGGGGGCACAGGACAGCAGTGCCTGGGATTGTCTCACCAGTTTCCTTCTGCTCCCAGCTCCTAGCTTCTCAGGCAGGGCTGGGGCAGCCTTTGCCTGTGTTTTCTGGCAACAAGGAGAACTGTGGAGGCAGGAGGCAAAGTTGTGTGGAGGCTGGAGGCAAAATTTGCAGTGTAGAGATAAGATGTGGACTGCAGAGACATTGAGGCCTTGAGCAACCTGCTCTAGTGGAAGGAGTCCCTGCCCATGGCTTGGGGTTATTAAAGCACATTAAAGATGACCTCTAAGGTCCCTTCCAACCCAAACCATTCTGTGAATCTATGAAGAAAGGATCCCCTAAAATAACCACCAAAAAGCTCTGCCCTTAAATACCCACCCTAAAGAACTGCCCTTAAGTACCCAGCCAAGGGACCTGCTCTTAAATACCCACCCTAGGGACCTGCTCTTAAATACCCACCCTAGGGACCTGCTCTTAAATACCCACCCAAAGGACCTGCTCTTAAGTACCCACCCTAAAGAACTGCTCTGAAGTACCCACCCAAAGGAGCAGCTCTTAAATACCCACCCTAAAGAAGTGCTCTTACATAGCCCAGGGACAGCCACCAAGGGCAGACTTTGCCTTCAGTATCTCCTGTACAGATAAACCCTTCAAAATCAACTTCCCCAGATCTCATTTCTTTAATACTAATCTCTTTTGATGTCTCCAGAGAGTCTCCACCTCTGGAAGCATCCCAAGCCCTCCTGGATGTGCTCCTGTGTGACCTTCTCTAGGTGAGGCTGCCTTGGCAGGGAGCTTGGACTGGATGATCTCCAGAGGACCCTTCCAAGCCCTGCCCTGGTGTGGCACTACCAAGAGGGGAACCCAAGGGCTGTTTGGGGAGGTGCTGGTCTGGGTTTGGAAGGTGCTGAAGGGATGTTTTGTTTGGCAAGAGACTCATCATTGTGAGTGGGTTCTGTGTCTGGGCTCCCTGGGTCAGAAAAGAGAAAGGTTCTGCTCTTGCTGGCACAAGCACAGCTCCCTGCAAGGAGGTTGTGGTGAGGCTGCTGTTGGCCTCTTCTGCCCAGTCTCAGGTGATAGGAGAGGCAATGGCCTGGAATTGTGCCAGGGGAAGGTTGGGTTGGAGAGGAGGAACAATTTCTGTGCTGCAAGACTGGCAGAGGCTGCCCAGGGAGGTGGTGGAGTGCCCATCCCTGGAGGTGTGCCAGAAAGGTTTGGCCATGGTGGGGTTGGGTTGCTGGCTGGACTGGATGATCCTAGAAGGCTTTTCCAGCCTCAGTGATTCTGTCCTGGCCCAGCCTTGCCTGGTGCCCACTGTGAGCTTAGCAGCAGCTGTGGCAGCATTGCTCAGCTGGCCCAGTGAGCAGAGCAGCAGCAGATGTCTAATTTCAAAGCTCTCGGCCAGGATTCCACTCCAAAACCATTGCAGGGAGGCTGTGGCTGCCAGGGGCCCACTCACCCCTCTGTGAGGGGTCGTGGGAGGTCTCCTCCTTTCCCTCTGTCCTGGCTGAAGGCTGTGCCAAGCTCTGCCAGGCCCTTTCCAGCCCCCTGCATGCAGATCTGGTGGGCGATACTTGGCTGTTCCTGGCCTGCTGCAGTCTGCAGTGCTTTGAGCATTGGGATCAGAAATTTGGCCAGCTGCAGCCTGGTGGAATCCTGTGACCCACCCCCAGAGCTCACTGAACTGAACAAACACTCCTGCACTACACCATGGAAGGGGTGACCACAGCATTGCCTCTGAAGCTGCTCCTGAGGGGCCATTGGGGTGCTGCTGGGCAGTGCCATCAGCCTGAGGAGAGCTGATCCAGCCAAATGTGCTGCTGCTGGGGAGGAGGAAAGCAGCTATGGGGAGGAGGAGGTGGAAGGAGCTGCCTGAGCAGCTCCAGCACAGAGCTGGCTTCTGTGAAAGCAGCTTCTGAGGCTTCGAGGTGCCTGACAAGAGCAGAACACATCTGTGCTGGGGGAGCTGATGTGCCTGCAGGAGAAAGGAATGGATGAGTCCTGGAGGAGCTGCAGGCTCTCCTGGGAAATTTGTTGGGATTGCTTCTCTCTCTGTGCAGAGGCAGCTGAGCAGGCCCCAGCTCTGTTATGCTTTCACTTTGGAGGCTCTGCGAGCATCCCTCAGCTGTCAGCATCCCTCAGCTGTCAGCATCCCAGCACAAACGATCCCAGGGAAATTGTTCAGCCTTGTTTTACCAAGGCTTTGTCTCCTGCACGGCCCAGCCCAGCCCTCTCCATCACCTTCCCTGGGACTCCTTCCCATAGCTGTCTCCACAGCTTCCCTGCAGTGCCTCAGCTCCTTCCCATCTCCCTGTTCCACCTGCTGTGGCAGTGGCAGCTGTGCCATGAGTTGTCTCTTTCCTGCCCCTGCAGCCACTGCCCTGGAATTCAGACACATAGCAGAGAGGTTCTGCCTGCTGTGTCACCCAGGGGAGCAGCAGCCTTGTCTCTGACCCAGGCCCCAGACTTCAGGGCTTTGCTTTCATCTCTGCCTTGTTCTGCTGAGGGCAGAGCTCAGTGCTCTCTGCAGCTCCCTGAGAGGAGGTTGAAGCAAATTTGGGGTTGGTCTCTTCTCACAAGATACAAGGGAACAGAAAAGAGGAAACTGCCTTAGGTTGCCCCAGGGCAGGTTTAGGTTGGACATGAGGAACAGTTTCTTCCCCAGAATGGTTGTCCAGGCCTGGCCCAGGCTGCTCAGGGCAATGGTGGAGTCCCCACCCCTGGAGGGATTCCCAAGCCCTGGAGATGTGGTGCTGAGGGCCATGGGTTGGTGGTGCCCTGGCAGAGCTGGGGTGAGGCTTGGACTGGATGATCCTGGAGGTGTTCAGCAACAGAAGGAGGGGACAGAGGCTCAAGCTGTGCCAGGGCAGGTTCAGGCTGGATGTTAGGAGGAAGTTGTGCACAGAGAGAGAGATTGGCATTGGGATGGGCTGCAGGGGAGGTGGTGGAGTCCCCATCCCTGGATGAGTTCAAGCACAGCCTGGATGGGCACTGAGTGCCATTGGCTGGGGCTGGGGGATTGGTTGGGCTGGATGAGCTTGGAGCTCTCGTCCAACCTGGCTTCTATTCTATTCTATTCTATTCTATTCTATTCTATTCTATTCTATTCTATTCTATTCTATTCTATTCTATTCTATTCTATTCTATTCTATTCTATTCTATTCTATTCTACTCCATTCTATTCTATTCTATTCTACTCCATTCTATTCTATTCTATTCTACTCCATTCTATTCTATTCTATTCTACTCCATTCTACTCCATTCCATTTTATTCTATTCTATTCTAATTCTGTTCTATTGTCCTGTCCTGTCCTGTTCTGATTAGTGAGGAAGGCTGAGGGGGGATCTTATCAACACTTAGAGTTGTCTAAGGGGTGGGTGGCAGAAGGATGGGGGCAGGCAAGAGGAAATGGCCTCAAGATGTGCCTAGGGAGGGGTTGGATCAGATGATGCCCAGAGGTCCCTTCCAACCCCCAGCACGTTGGGACTCTGGGACTCAGCAGCTAAATTGGCTGTGGCCTCTATCAGTTCAGCTGCACCAGAACTGTGCACTAGAAAGGTTTGGTTCTGCTTGGATCAGAAGAGCTTAGGTGAGGGCTGCAGGAGGAGCACTGAAGATGCATGGCCCACCCCTCTCCATTAATGAGAAGACAACACAAAGCTGTAGTCAGACAGAAAAGGAAAAAAACAACCCAGCATTAAAATAATTAATTTTGCCTTTGGTTTGGTGTCAACAGCCCTAGATGGGAATAAGCAGTTTTGCAACAGAAAAAAAAAAATTGTGGATTAAGCATTTTCCTCCCCAGGTTGGTGCTGTTCTCACAGTGTCCTTGCTTTTGATGTAGAACAAACAGCCTTTGGGGCTCATTAAGGATGTGATTACAAGAGCTCAGCCTTAGCTTGCTCCTGATGTCCTCAGAGCAGCTAAGAGTGGCAGAAAGTGATGACAGATATTAAATGAAAGAGATGGGGAGGGTGGGGGGGAAGGAAGATCAGGGGAAAACAGGAGACAAAGGAAGGAGGCTTAGGTGTGGGCTGAGAGCTGTCTCTGCAGGAGGTGGCCACAGAGGAGCTACAGAGTGGGGACAAAAAGGGAGCTTTGGGTTGAAGCAAATCAAGGTTGGTGGGTTTAAGAAGGGAAGCAGAATGCAGGTTGGTGTCAGTGCCCAAATTCCTGTGCTCTGAGTGGCAACAGCTGCTGCCAGTGGAGGTTTTACCCATCCTACAGACCCCCAGCATGGTGAGGGCTGGAAGGGAGCTCTGGAGCTCAGCCAGCCCAGCCCCTGCCCCAGCAGGGCACCCCCAGCAGCTTGCCCAGCAGCACAGTGCCCAGCTGGGCTTGGCAGCTCTGCACACAAGGACACTCCACAGCCTCTCTGGGCAGCCTGCTCCAGGCCTCCTGCACCCTCACAACAAACAACTTTCTCCTCCTGGGCTCCAGTCTGTGCCCTCTGCCCCCTGTGCTGTCCCTGGGCAGCAGTGAGCAGAGCCTGGCCCCAGCCTCTTGCCCCCCACAGCTCCTTTGGCTCTTGCTGAGCATTGCTCAGCTGCCCTCTGGGGCTGCTCTTGTGCAGGCTCTCAGCCCCAGGGCTCTCAGCCTTTGCTCCTCACACAGCTGCTCCAGGCCCCTCAGCAGCTCTGCAGCCTCCCCTGCACTCTGTCCAGCAGCTGCTTGTGCTGGGACACCCAGAGCTGGACACTGCATGTGAGAAGAGTGGATCAGGAGCCTCTCCCTGCTGAAGCATCTGCAAGGTGCTCTGAATCAGTTTGCTTGCTGGAGAGGCTACAGATCAACTCTTGTGCTCAGGATCTCCCTGCAAGCCCCCAGCAGTGTCCCAGTGACAGGCTGGTGGCCCAGCCCAGAAGGCAGCAGGGATGCAAAGGCAGCAGGGATGTAAAGCAGCCCTTGCAGGAGTCCAACACATCCTGCAGCCCCCAGCACCACTCAGGGCTCAGAGTGGGAGCCAGTCCTGTGTCCCCCAACAAAGCAGGGTCGCAGAACAGTCAGGAGCTGGAAGGGACCTCTGGAGATCATCCAGTCCAAGCTCTCTGCCAGAGCAGGGTCACCACAGAGGGTCACAGAGGAACATATGCAGGTGGGTTTGGAATCTGTGCAGAGATGGAGACCCCAGCACGTCTCTGGGCAGCCTACCCCAGGGCTCTGGCACCTTTATGTTCTGTGTTTGGAAGGAACCTTAAGATTCCAGGGATGCTCATCAAGCACTTGGCACAGAGGGATCCTGCCCACGCTTGGGCTTCCCAGGAGCTGTCACAACATCCACCAGCAGCAGAAAGCAGAGCAGTTCTTGGGTGAGGCTGATCCTGGGAGTGGCTGAATCAGCAGGGTGAGGGTCTGGGGTTATGGGAACATTGTCATCATTTCCTGACAGCGTTTCTGATCTGTGCTGGCAGTGCAAAGTGGGAAGGTTTGGCCTGGAATATTGAGGAGCAACCAAGGTTCTGTCACCTTCAGTTAGCCAGTGGGGATGTGCTTGTGCTGGGGGTGTGTGGACAGGACACTCCATGAGCTTCCATCACACTCCCATAGGGATGTGGTTGTGCTGGGGGTGTGTGGACAGGACACTCCATGAGCTTCCATCGCCTTCCTTGTGCTGGGTGTGTTTGTGCCCCTGCAGAGCTGCTGTTTCCTTGGGGCAGACCCAAAAAGGCAGCAGCAGGAGAAACCAGAACAACATTTAAATTAAAAAAAAAAAAAGCAGAAGGATATTTAACTTCTGCCTGTAAAGCAGAGAAACTGGAGGGGTTTCAGATAATTAATAGAGCAGAGCAGGAGTAGTTGGGAGGTTTTTTTTTCTCTCTCTTGTGTTTGAAGTGTCCCAAGACACCTGCAAGCACTTGCAGCACAAAAGAAGCTGTCCCCGGGCTGGAGCTCCACCCTGCTGATGAGGAGCTCCTGTGGAACAGCACTGGGAGCAGGGGGGGAAGTAGCTGTGGTGAGGCAGGAGTGAGATGTGTAGCTCAGGACCACATCATCTCTCCGTGTACTCAGCACTGGAGAGGCCACAGCTCAAATGCTGGGTTCAGTTTTGGGCACTGCAGGATGAGAGACATTGAGGGGCTGGAGAGTGTCCAGAGGAGGATAACAAAGCTGGGCAGGAGAGCAGGGCTGGGGAGCAGCAGCTGAGGGATCTGGGGGTACTCAGCCTGGAGAGGAGGAGGCTGAGGGCAGAGCTTCTCACTCTCAACCTCCAAGGAGGTTGGTGCCAGCTGGGTGTTAGTTTCTTCTCCCTAGTAAGAAGTGATAGGAGATGGCCTCATGCTGCACCAGGGGAGCTGTAAGTTGGATGTCAGAAGAAACTTCTTGACTGAAGCAAGTGTGGGGCAGAGCCTTTGTGCAGCCCAGCCCTTGGCAGGAGCTTTGCCCATCAGCTTCTGCCTGCTAGCAGCAGCCCCTGCCTGTGCCAAGCTGCCCTGGGCTCCAGCAAGGGCCTGATGGGCAGGGACTGAGCTGGGCACTGCCAGCCCTGCCCAGCCCCAGCTCTGCCCTGGCTCAACTCCAGGAGACCTTCTCTGGCAGTTGGGCTTGTGGTGGCTGCTCTGTGTGGCAAGGCTTTGGGCTGCTGTGTTGCGGGAGGCTCTGTTGACTGTGTGTTATTGACATACTCTTAGCTTAAAGCCATTATCATCCAGAAGCTCTGGATTTAGCAGCTAATTACAAGACATTAATAGCTAAGCCTGAAGAGCTAAGTCATGCAAATATTGCTGTCTGCGGAGCCGAGCGGGGAGCGACTGTTGGAGCTGCTGCCTTGGAGTGCAGGAGCACTCTGGAAGGTGGCAATAACTCTGGGCAGTGTCCCCCCCACGATGCCTTTCTAATGTGGCCGTGAAATTAAGGGCAGGGCTGTTGTGATCCAGCACTTCACAGCCTGGCTGGGGTCTGCTGCCTTCCTTTGTTGCCTCTCTCCCAGAGCAGGTTAATTGGCACTAATGTAATTAGATTTGGGTTGTTTGGGTTTTTTTTTCGTTTTGTTGGTTTTTTTTTTTTTTCTTTTCTGGGCTGATTTTTGTTGTAATCAAACCTTGCTTGAAACAGTTTAGCTGAGAACAAACAGCTTGTCCCAGGCACGCTGGTGGTGGAGGAGGGAGGGGAGCAGTAGTGAGGGGTGAATTTTACACGGAGCTTGAGTTACTTTCTTCGTTAAAATGAGCAATTTACAGCAGCCCCTCGGAGCCAGGCTTGGCTCAGCTCCTTGGAGGGGCTTCTGCTGGAGTGAGCAGGAGGAGAATTGACTGTGGAAATGCAGCTCAGCCCTCCAGCTCCAGGAGCTTGTGAATGGGGAGATACACAGCAGGTCAGAGAGTCATTGGACTGATGGATTGGTTGGGTTGGAAAAGACCTCTGAGGTCATCCAGACCAACCTTCTGCCCAGCACCACCATGGTCACCAAACCATGTTCTGAGCTGTAGAATGATTTGGGCTGGAAAAGACCTCTGAGATCATCCAATCCAAACAGCAACCCAGCCCCACCATGGCTACCAAAGCATATCCTGAATTGTAGAATGGTTTGGGTTGGAAATTATCTCTGAAATAATCCAGACCACCATGGCCACCAAACCATGTCCTGAGCTGTAGAATGGTTTGGTTGGAAAAGCCTCTGGGATCATCCAGTCCAACATTAGTCCAGCATCACCATGGCCACCAAGCCATGTCCCAGAGTGCCTGGTCATAGAATAGCTTTGGGTGGGAAAAGACCTCCAAGGTCACCCAGCACCACCATGGCCAGCAAACTACATCAGGCTCTTCCCAGTGGTGCCAGTCTGGCCTGTTGCAGATCTCCAGTGGATTATTGGAAGTGGCTTCCTTCGGGGGACTCTTTCTGGGCTGTTTGAGGGAGACTCCAGTGCTAACCCTCCCTTGTTCTTGGACCTGCTGCATGGCTTCAATCTGGGGTATGCTGAAATGATTTGTGAGTCTTAATTTGCTGCAGGTCTTGGGAGGCTTTCTGCAGGTCCTTTGGAGTTTGGGATTCTGGAGAGAGCCCAGCAGGGAGATTTCCATGGCTCTAATCTCACCGTTTGGAATCTGCATTCCCAGGAGCAGGGCTGGCATTTGGGCAGCAGGCTGGCAGGGGCTTGCAGCTGAAGCATTGCCTCACAGCTGCAGGGATCTTTTCTCCTTGCTGACTATTTTCTTTGCCCTTCCTCCTTCTGCCATGGCTCCTACTGCAGATCCTGGCCCCTCCTGCTCGATCCCATGCCCTGCATCAGACACCTTTCCACTGCATCACAGCATTCACCCAGGCAGCAGTGCTTGTGAGGTCTCTCGTTCTGGGCTTGCTGAGAGGCCTCAAGCCCTGGATGGGTGAGAAGCAGTTTGTGAGGGTAGCTGCTGCCTTGCAGGGTTCTTACTGATCTCCCTGGAAGAAGGAGGAGGCTCCCACCCTGCTGCTGTGCCTGGTGGTGTCTCCTTCCACCCCAATTAACTGACAGTGAAAAATGAGAGCAGTGAGTGCAGGCAGGCACTGGAGTCCTGCAGAGGACAGCAGTGTCTGGGTCCTGCTGCTTTTCCAGGAGTCTGCCACACAGAAAGTTGAGCAATTTGGGGTTTCTCTGTTGTAGATTCCTCTTGGCTCCTCCAGTCCACTCCCACCCTGGTTGTCTGGCAGTGCCCAGGAGCCAGCCCTGGCTGAAGGTTACCCATTTGGGGTTCCTCTGTTGTAGGTTCCTCTTAGCTCCTCACTTCCATTCCTATCTTGGTTGTCTGGCAGTGCCCAGGAGCCTACCCTGGCTGAAGGTTACCCACTTGGTGGTTCTGTTGTAGATTCCTCTTGGCTCCTCCCTTCCTCTCCCACCCTGGTTGTCTGGCAGCGCCCAGGAGCTTACCCTGGCTGAATGTTACCCATTTGGGGTTCCTCTGTTGTAGGTTCCTCTTAGCTCCTCACTTCCATTCCTATCTTGGTTGTCTGGCAGTGCCCAGGAGCCAGCCCTGGCTGAAGGTTACCCATTTGGGGTTCCTCTGTTGTAGGTTCCTCTTAGCTCCTCACTTCCATTCCTATCTTGGTTGTCTGGCAGTGCCCAGGAGCCTACCCTGGCCGAAGGTTACCCATTTGGGGATTCTGTGTTGCAGGCTCCCTCCTTCCCTTGCCCCTGCCCGCCAGGCCCTGGCACCCTGGTACCCAACAGCCCTCTCCCCCTGTCTCCTAGATCGATGAGATGCAGTGGGGCAGAGGCGTGCGCCAGGTCCCGCCCTCGGTCTGCAGCCTGCCGTGCAAGCCGGGAGAGAGGAAGAAGATGGTGAAGGGGATGCCCTGCTGCTGGCACTGCGAGCTGTGCGACGGCTACCAGTACCAGGCGGACGAGGTGACCTGCCTGCTCTGCTCCTACAGCGAGCGGCCCAACGAGAACCGCACGGGCTGCCGCGCCATCCCCATCGTCAAGCTGGAGTGGCACTCGCCCTGGGCCGTCATCCCCGTCTTCCTGGCCATGCTGGGCATCGTGGCCACCATCTTCGTCGTGGCCACCTTCATCAGGTACAACGACACCCCCATCGTGCGTGCCTCGGGCAGGGAGCTCAGCTACGTGCTGCTGACGGGCATCTTCCTCTGCTACATCATCACCTTCCTGATGATCGCCAAGCCCGACGTGGTGGTCTGCTCCTTCCGCCGCGTCTTCCTGGGGCTGGGCATGTGCATCAGCTACGCCGCGCTGCTCACCAAGACCAACCGCATCTACCGCATCTTCGAGCAGGGCAAGAAGTCGGTGACGGCGCCGCGGCTGATCAGCCCCAGCTCCCAGCTGGCCATCGCCTCCAGCCTCATCTCCCTCCAGCTGCTGGGCGTCCTGGTCTGGTTCGCCGTCGACCCCCCCAACATCATCGTCGACTACGACGAGCAGAAGACTCTGAACCCCGAGCAGGCCAGAGGGGTGCTCAAGTGTGACATTACGGATCTGCAGATCATCTGCTCCCTGGGCTACAGCATCCTGCTGATGGTGACGTGTACTGTGTACGCCATCAAGACGCGGGGGGTCCCCGAGAACTTTAACGAGGCCAAGCCCATAGGATTCACTATGTACACTACCTGTATAGTGTGGCTTGCCTTCATCCCCATATTTTTTGGCACTGCCCAGTCAGCCGAAAAGGTAGGTGGAGGGGAGCGAAGCCTGCCCCACCGCGCCAAGGTTTGCTGCCCCTGGACCGTCCTGGCGCTCGGGCGGCACCGAGCGAAGCCTTTGGCTGCTGCGGGGCAGGAAGGCTGCACCCAGGCACCTGGGGCCCGAAGAGGCTTCTTGGCAGACGGAGTCAAACCCGGCGGGAAATGGGCCCGGGTCCAGCTGGGCAGTGCAGCCAAAGCCAGGTGGTGAAAGGAGCTGAATCCACTCGGTGAATGGAGCTCGACCCAGCTGGAAATGGGATTAAAGCCAGCTGGGGAGCGGAGTCCAACCCAGTTGGAAATGGGATCAGATCCAGTTGGGGAATGGAGCTCAATCCAGTTGGAAGTGTGATTAAATCCAGTTGGGGAATGGCGTCCAACCCAGTTGGAAATGGGATCAGATCCAGTTGGGGAATGGAGCTCAATCCAGTTGGAAGTGTGATTAAATCCAGTTGGGGAATGGCGTCCAACCCAGTTGGAAATGGGATCAGATCCAGTTGGGGAATGGAGCTCAACCTAGTTGGAAGTGGGATTAGATCCAGTTGAGGAATGAAGCGCAACCCAGTTGGAAATGGGATTAAATCCAGTTGGGGAATGGAGTCCAACCCAGTTGGAAATGGGATCAAATCCAGTCAGGGAATAGAGTTAGGTCCAGATAGTAAAAGGAGTTAAATCCACGTGGTGAATGGAGCTCAACCCAGTTGGAAATGGGATCAAATCCAGTTGGGGAATGGGATTAAATGCAGTTGATGAGTGGAGCTGAATCCGGTTGGTGAATGGAGAGCTGGGGACTGGAGCTGAGCCCAGCTGGTGGTCAGGCACCAGTGGTGCTCCCCAGGGCTCACTGCTGGCTCCAGTTCTCTTTAGCACCTTTAGCAATGAGCTGGGTGAGGCACTCTCAGTGAGCTGGCAGCTGACACCAAGCTGGGTGTCCAAGATCACATTCTCTGCTTGTGTGCTCCACAACCTCCCTGCAGGTGCTCAGGGCCAGGCTGGATGAGGCCTTGAACAAGCTGTGCCAATGGGAGGTGTCCCTGCCCATGGCAGGGGTTGGCACTGGATGGTTTTGAAGGTCTCTTCCAACCCAAACCATTCTGTGGGTCTGTGTTTCACAAAGTCACAGACTGCTGGGGGCTGGAAGGGACCTCTGGAGATCATCCAGGCCAACCCCCCTGCCAGAGCAGCATCACCCAGGGCAGGGCACACAGGAACATGTCCAAGTGAGTCTTGAGTCTGCACATAAGAGCAGTGGCACAGGCTGCCCAGAGAGGTTGTGGAGTCTCCTTGTGTGGAGCCTTTGCAGACTCTGTGTGGATGTGTTGCTGTGTGCCCTGAGCTAGCTTGGATGGTCCTGCTGTGGCAGGGGGTTGGACTGGATGAGCTCTTTGGGTCCCTTCCAGCCCCTGGCACCCTGTGAGCCTGTGAGAAAGAGCCTGGCCCCTTCTTGCCCTTCAGGTATTTATTGATATTGCTCAGATCCCCTCTCAGCCTTCTCCTCTCCAGGCTCTCAGCCCCAGAGCTCTCAGCCTGTGCTTCTCCCACAGCTGTCCTAGGCCCTTCAGCATCCTCACAGGCTCCCCTGGACTCTCTCCAGTCTGTCCTTGTCCCTCCTGAACTGGGGAGCCCAGAGCTGGACCCAGTCCTGCAGCTGTGGCTTCGCCAGGGCAGAGCAGAGGGGGAGGTGAAGCTGCCTTGCCCTGCTGCCATCGTCTTGCCCAGTGTGAACCCTCCTGTGGCCAGCAGCTGCAGGCTCAGTGGGGCTGGGGCAGGAGATGCTTCCCCCCTCAGCTGCTTCCCGGCTCCTGCTCCTCTGGTTAACCCCACAGCCTTTGGAGAGGCAGCACAGGGCTGGAGCTCTGCTCTCCCACTGCTGCTGCAGTTGGTTTTGACAACAAAGCTGTTTGGCATTCAGCACAGCTGTGTGGGCAGCACAGCCCAGCCCCAGCAGCCTCCCAGGGCTGCTGCAGCCACTCCAGGAGCTGTGCCTGAGCAGTGCTTGGAAAGAGCAGAGCTGGCTGGGGAAGGGCAGGGGCTGCAGGGGCATCGAGCACCCAAACAGAGTCCTGACTTCAGGAGGGGATGGGCTGAAGGTGGAGTGGGAGTGCTGCTCCTCACAACTGGATGAGCCCTGCCCTGCAGCTGGGCTGGGCTGGGCTGGGAGAAGAGAAGGCTCCAGGGAGCCCTTCTGGTGGCCTTGCAGTGCTTCAAGGGGACAGGCAGGAGGCTGGGGACAGAGTTGTGAGCAGAGTCTGCAGTGACAGGACAAGGGAGGAGGGTTTGGACTAAAAGAGGCAGATTGAGAGTGGAGAGAAGGCAGAAATGTTTGGCAGTGAGGGTGTGGAGAGCCTGTGCCAGGCTGGGCAGAGAGCTGGGAGCTGCCCCAGGGCTGGCAGCAGTGCAGGGCAGGGGGTGTGGGGCTGGGAGCAGCCTGCTCTGGCTGGGGCTGTCCTTGTTGAGGACAAGGGGTCGGTTTTGGACTAGATGAGCTTCATCCAGCCTGCCCTTGAACACCTCCAGGGAAGGGGCACCCACAACCTCTGTGACACGCAGGACCAGAGATGTAGCAGGCAGAAGGCAAGTTGGGAAGGTGCCACAACTGCTGCCATTAGAAATCCTCCCTCTCTGGAGGTGGCCACGGCCAGGCTGGGTGAGGCATCCATGGCCTAAGGCAGGCTGTGGTGGTGCTGAGGTGTGCAGCTGGAGCTGTGCAGGTTGCCTGTCCCCTGAAGATCTCCTCCTCTCCAGAGCTGTCCCCACAGAGCCAGTCTGGCAGGAGCTGCTGTTGTGGTTTCCTGCTCTGCGGAGGTTTCAGTGCCTCGTGGCTGTGATTGCTTTTACTTAGTAATTGCTGATTCAAACAAGACATTTCTGAGGGTGTCTGCAAGCTGCTAACCACTGTCAGCATCCTCCTCCGTGCATTCTCCAAGTGGATTTTGCTTGAATTTTCATTTCTTGAGTTCTTTTCAGGGCTTTCTTCAAGTGGAAGAAGTTCTGACCCTGAGCAAGTGGTGGAGGCAGAGTGAGCTTCCTGTCTGGGAGCTGTGCTCGACCTGGAGTGAAGAGAGATGAGGAAAAGTTAGAATCAGAGAATGGTTTGGGTGGGAAAAGCTCTCTGAGAGCATCCACTGCAAGCAGCAGCCCAACCCCACCGTGGCCACCAAACCCTGGCCCCAGTGCCATGGCCACAGCTTTCTGGAACCCCTCCAGGCGTGGGGACTCCACCACCTCCATGGGCAGCCTCTGCCAGTGCCTGACTACTCCTGCAATAGAGAAATTTGTCCTCATCTCCAGCCTAACCCTCCCCTGGCACTATCCCAGGCCATGTCCTCTCCTTCTATCTTCTGAGCCTAGGGAGAAGAGGGCTTGGACAAGATGACCTTTGGAGGTCCCTTCAGAGATTCCAAAAGCCCAGCCCCAGCTCCCTGCAGCCTCCTCTCAGGTAGCTGCAGAGAGCAATGAGCTCTGCCCTCAGCCTCCTCTGCTCCAGGCTGAGCACCCCCAGCCCCCTCAGCTGCTCCTTCCCAGCCCTGCTCTGCAGACCCTGCCCCAGCTTCTCCAGCCCCTCAATGTCCTTCCTGGACCCCAGACTCAAGAGGATGAGAGAATTTAGCTTTCCACCAGCTGATTTTGCCATCCCAATTCCACCAACCCCTGGGGTTTAGGACTCTATTCTCCTTGTCAAGCAGGCACTCTGCAATTCCAGGTCCCATCTCCTGCTCCACCTCCCTCCTCCCCCCTCCCCGTGCTGTGAGGTCTGTTTCAGCCCAGGCAGCGAGCAGGCTGAGGCAGGTCTGGGTGGCAGCAGAGCTTCCAGCTCTGGCGTTGCAGTGTTACCCAAACACCACCATCTGAAGGCAGATGAAGGGGGTGGGGGTGTGGGGGTCCAGATTCATATTAAATAATGTGACATTAACACAGCAGCCCTTCAGAGCAGCTTCTGGGCTTTGGGGAAATGAAGTTACCCTTCAATTCTCTGCAACACAAACACCCATTAACCAGGTAGGACACACATTTATTTTCTCCCCTGGGAAGGCTGCAGATGACAGTTGCTATAGCAACTCCAAATATGTGGATTTGGGAGTTAGGTTTGATGCCACCTCTCTTGGAGCTTTCTGCTGCTGGGTGCTGGAGCAAGGCTCTGAGGCTGACAGGGAATGGATCCTGTGCACTATGTGGGGCAGCCACGTTGGGGAAGGGTCTGCAGAGCAGGGCTGGGAGGAGCAGCTGAGGGGACTGGGGGTGTGCAGCCTGGAGCAGAGGAGGCTGAGGGCAGAGCTCATTGCTTTCTGCAGCTACCTGAGAGGAGGCTGCAGGGAGCTGGGGCTGAGCTCTTTGAATCTTTGAAGGGACCTCCAAAGGTCATCTTGTCCAAGCCCTCTTCTCCCTAGGCTCACAAGATAGGAGGAGAGGAAATGGCCTGGGATTGTGCCAGGGGAGGGTTGGGTTGGAGAGGAGGAACAATTTCTGTGCTGCAGGAGTGGACAGGGACTGGCAGAGGCTGCCCAGGTTGATGCTGCAGTCCCCATGCCTGGAGATGATCCAGAAAGCTGTGGCCATGGCACCTGGGGCCAGGGTTTGGTGGCCATGGTGGTGCTGGGGTGGTGTTTGGACTGGGTGATCTTAGAGGGCTTTCCTAACCTGAACAGTTCTCTCATCTCCCATCCTAGCACCTGGCCCTGTTCAGGGCCTTCTGAAGCTGCCAAGGCTCAGGCAAGCCGGCAGGAGGCTGCAGTGCCGCTGGAGCTGCAGTGCCAGGCAGGTGCTCAGAGCAAGGGAGCAGCACCAGGAGGTACTCTGGGTGGAGTAAGAGCCGGTGAGAGTAATTAGATCCTCTTCAGAAGGCCACAAATTAGCAGTGATGATGATTCTTGAAACGACAGCAGCAGGAGCACATCCAGCATCGACCTGTGCCGGGCCCTGGCTGCCTCCTGATGTGCCTTTGGCTGCTGCTCTGTGCCCCAGGGCACAGCTGAGTGCCAGCCCCAGGCAGGCACAGCCCCAGGGCACCATCCTGCCCCACACAGCTACCTGAGGAGGAGGAGGGAACCACCACTGCTCCCCTGCTGAGGGGCCTGGAGCAGCTGTGTGAGGAGCAAAGGCTGAGAGCCCTGGGGCTGAGAGCCTGCACAAGAGCAGCCCCAGAGGGCAGCTGAGCAATGCTCAGCAAGAGCCAAAGGAGCTGTGGGGGGCAAGAGGCTGGGGCCAGGCTCTGCTCAGTGCTGCCCAGGGACAGCACAAGGGGCAGAGAGCACAAAGTGGAGTCTCAGGAGATTCCATCTGTACCTGAGAAGCAACTTCATTGTTGTGAGGGTGCTGGAGGCCTGGAGCAGGCTGCCCAGAGAGGCTGTGGAGTGTCCTTGTGTGCAGAGCTGCCAAGCCCAGCTGGGCACTGTGCTGCTGGGCAAGCTGCTGGGGGTGCCCTGCTGGGGCAGGGGCTGGGCTGGCTGAGCTCAGAGCTCCCTTCCCACCCCCCATGCTGGGTTCTGGAGTTGTGTTTGACCCTGAGCAGAGCAGTGTGGAAGGGAGAAGGGCGTGCAGCTCTGCAGCCCTGCAGCTGCCCTGGGACCCAGCAGGGCCAAGACCCAAGGGACCTTCCAGTGGAAGCAGCAGAGCCCAGGTCTCAGGGGCCGGTGGGGGAAGCTCTCCCCGGTCCAAACCCAAACCCCTGCCGCCGAGGGAGGCAGCTGCAGCTCGCTGTGAATCAGGCAGGTGAGAGATGCCAGGCCCTGGGTGCACGGCAGGCAGCTAAATATAGCAGGGCACAGCCCAGGAAGGAACCAGCTCCTCCTGCAACTGCATTTGCAGCCCAGCAAGGCCAATTTGGTGCAAAGCAAATAATAGGTTCGAGTCTCGGCGGGAGATGAAGGCAGAAATATTGACCTGAAGGATTTATTTGTTGTTTTAAATGGTTTAAGCAGGCGTGCAATAATAGCCCGAGCAGAAACCATCACACTCGCTCAGCCAAATTGCCTCCTCCTTTGTCTTTGAGGCACAGGCTTGGCGCAAGGTTAAAAGGAAACAGCAATGAATGCTTGTAGGCTGCGTCCCAAAGAGGCTCTGGCACCACTGACTCTGCCCCGGGCACACAGCCTGCAGCCACCCCAGCTGGGCAGCTGCTGGGAAGGGCTCACAGCCCCCAGCAGGACATGTCCTGGGCACCCTTGGCCAGCTCAGCCCGGGAAAGGGACAGGCAGCAGCTGGGAAGGCAGCTGCAGAGCTCAGGTGGCACCCAAAAGTGGCTGGCAGGGCAGACCTCTCCCTCTGTGGCAGAGAGCTCAGGTGGCACCCAAGGATGGCTGGCAGGATGGCAGAGCTCAGGTGGCACCCAAGGGTGGCTGGCAGGATGGCAGAGTTCAGTTGGCACCCAAGGGTGGCTGGCAGGGCAGACCTCTCCCTCTGTGGCAGAGAGCTCAGGTGGCACCCAAGGGTGGCTGGCAGGATGGCAGAGCTCAGGTGGCACCCAAGGATGGCTGGCAGGATGGCAGAGTTCAGGTGGCACCCAAGGGTGGCTGGCAGGATGGCAGAGCTCAGGTGGCCCCCAGGGGTGGCTGGCAGGATGGCAGAGCTCAGGTGGNCTGTGGGGACAGGCTGAGGGCAATGGTTTGGAGCTGGAGCAGGGCAGAGTTAGGTTGGGCAGCAGGAGGAAGCTGTGCACAGGGAGGCTGAGGAGAGCCTGGCACAGGCTGCCCAGGGCTGTGCTTGAGGCCCCTGCAGGCACTCAGGATCAGCCTGGATGTGTCCCTGGGCAGCCTGCTCCAGCTGGGGGTGTCCCTGCTGCTGCAGGGCTTGGCATGGATGACTTTGAGGGTCCCTTCCCCCTGCCTGTTGCACTCCATGGTTCTCTGTGCCTCACACTGTCCTCTCCCCTTCCTCCTGTTCCCTGAGCTCTACATTCCCGGCACCAGAGCAGCCTGTAAATGTGATGGAGATAATGAAATCTCGTTTGGAGACAAGATCTCTCCTGTTAGCAGCAGAGCTGATCCTGCCCACACCCTTAGCCAGCAGCAGTAATTCCTGGAGAGGTGAGGAGGAGTAAAACAGATTTGGAAGCTCAGCACTGGGCTGTGTTAGGCGGTGCTAAGAGAGAGGAATCAGAATCAATTAGTTTAACCAAGGTGCTTAAAAGGTGATTAGGGCTGGAGGGAAGGCCTGGTGCAAGCTGATATTAGGCAGTCATTAAGATTTATTCTGGGGCTGTAATTGGAGGAGCAAGGAAGTTTAAGCAGAGAGATCAAGTGATTTGATTCTCCACAACTCCCAGATCGATGTGGGTTTAGCCTATTTTATTGACTGGTGAGATGAAATCTGTTAATGACTGGAGATAAGGAAGCCAGGGCAGGGCTCTGCCTGCCCCAGGGGAGAGCTGCTGCAGGTGCTGAGTGCTGCTGCCACAGCCCAGCACCGCCTGCAGTCCACACTCCTGCCTCCAGCTTCTTGGGACCCGCCTGGAGCCATGGGTTTGGCCTCAAATTGTGCCAGGGGAGGGTGAGGTTGGACATCAGGAACAGTTTCTGTGCTGCAGGAGTGGCCAGGGGCTGGCACAGGCTGCCCAGGGAGCTGCTGGAGTGCCCATGCCTGGAGGGCTGCCAGGAAGCTGTGGCCATGGCACTGGGGCTGGGCTGCAGCTTGCACTTGGTGCTCTTTGAGGGCTTTTCTAACCCAAACAGTTCTCTGATCTCCCATCCTGGGAGTCAATTCACTCCTCCTCTGCCCTGCTTCACTGAGGGTTCAGAATCTTCATGCAGTCTTCTTAATGCTCATCAAGAGCCAAAGGAGCTGTGGGGGGCAAGAGGCTGGGGCCAGGCTCTGCTCACTGCTGCCCAGGGACAGCACAAGGGGCAGAGGGCACAGACTGGAGCCCAGGAGGAGAAAGTTGTTTGTTGGGAGGGTGCTGGAGGCCTGGAGCAGGCTGCCCAGAGAGGCTGTGGAGTGTCCTTGTGTGCAGAGCTGCCAAGCCCAGCTGGGCACTGTGCTGCTGGGCAAGCTGCTGGGGGTGCCCTGCTGGGGCAGGGCCTGGGCTGGCTGAGCTCCTGAGCTGCCTTCCCACACTGCCCCCCCACACACACACACATCCCCATGCTGGGATCTGTAATTCTTGAAACCTGAAGTGTCCTGCCCTGGGTGACCCTGGTCTGGCAGGTGGCTTGGACTGGGTGACCTCCAGAGGTCCCTTCCAACCCCACCATCATTCTGTGATTCTGATGTTGCCCTCAGGGAAGCTGAAGCAGCTTGTGCCAGGTTTAGGCTGCTCAGGAGGAAAAAAATCTGTGCTGCAAGAGTGGACAGGGACTGGCAGAGGCTGCCCAGGTTGATGCTGCAGTCCCCATGCCTGGAGATGATCCAGAAAGCTGTGGCCATGGCACCTGGGGCCAGGGTTTGGTGGCCATGGTGTGGCTGGGCTGAGGGTTGGGCTGGGTGATCTTGGAGGCATTTTCCAGCCCAACCCAATTCTCTGAATCTACAATTTTGGCTCTATTTGAAGCCCCCCTCCAGAAGGAGGCAGCTCCAGAGCTGTCCTTGCCAGCCACTGGTGGTTGGAGCTGATGATCTCACAGGGCTCTTCCAACCCAGACCATTCTCTGATCCTAACAGCTTGGACCTGGGCAAGGACTGGCTGTGGAAAATCAAAGTCTTTAGCTGGCTGTGTGCCTGGGCAGCCCCTGTGGAGCACAGGGGGGTGCTGAGTGCCCGGTGCTGTGCTGCTAGCACATCAGACAGGGCTTGTTGATGCAGGCTTCCCAGGGAGCAGCACTGCCCTGCTTTGATCATGATCACACACACCAGAGAAGGTCTCCCCCCAAAGCCCAGGGCTTGCCTGGCTGACAGGAGCTGGGGTGGTGGTGACAAATTCAACCTTGTATTTACAAGGCTCCTGGTGGCTTCTTCAGGGAGCTGCCAGGTGCTCAGCCTCTCATTTCTGGAGACATGATAAGGCAGAGCAGGCACTGAGCAAATCCCAGCTCAGCATCCGAGCAGGTTTGCTGTGCAGCTGGGAGGGCAGCAGGGCACAGAGCTGGCACCTCTGCAGCCTGGCACCTCTGCCAAGGGCAGGAGGCTCCAGGGTGTGCTCCACACCTGGGGGCCTCCAGCAGGGAGGGATGTGCCAAGAGGGGAAAGGCTCCTGGCAGGAATGGGGATGGGGCAGTGGCAGGAAAGGGGATGGGGCAGTGGCAGGAAAGGGGGGGGGGCAGTGGCAGGGAAGGGGGGGGGGCAGT
>VWZI01000936.1:0-25577 GCA_013396835.1 Psilopogon haemacephalus | reverse complement strand
CTGGGAGGAGGGGGGATGGGGCAGTGGCAGGAAAGGGGAGGGGGCAGTAGCAGGAATGGGCCAGGCCACCAGCAGGTCCAGGGAAGTGCTCAGTGCCCTGTACTGGGCACAGCTGAAGTACAGGTTTGGACCCCTAACTTCAAGGACATTGAGGGGCTGGAGCAGGTCCAGAGAAGGGCAACGAAGCTGGGGAAGGGTCTGGAGATCAGGGCTGGGGAAGAGCAGCTGAGGGAGCTGGGGGTGTGCAGCCTGCAGCAGAGGAGGCTGAGGGCAGAGCTCATTGCTCTCTGCAGCTCCCTGAGAGGAGGCTGCAGCCAGCTGGGCTTGGGCTCTGCTCCCTAGGATCAGGGGATAGGAGAGGCAATGGCCTGGAGTTGTGCCAGGGGAGGGTTAGGCTAGAGCTGAGGAACAATTTCTGTGCTGCCAGAGTGGTCAGGGACTGGCACAGGATGCCCAGGGAGGTGCTGGAGTGCCCCCTAGGAGGTGCTCCAGAACAGTGGACCATGGCACTGGGCCCATGGTTTGGTGGCCCTGCTGGGGCTGGGCTGCTCCTTGGTGAGCTCCGTGCTGGTGCCCTGGGTGGGCTTCGTGCTGGTGCCCTGGGTTGGCTCCGTGCTGGTGCCCTGGGTGAGCTCCGTGCTGGTGCCCTGGGTGGGCTCCGTGCTGGTGCCCTGGGTGGGCTCCGTGCTGGTGCCCTGGGTGAGCTCCGTGCTGGTGCCCTGGGTGGGCTCCGTGCTGGTGCCCTGGGTGGGCTCCGTGCTGGTGCCCTGGGTGAGCTCTGATCTGCTCTGGTTGCTCCTGGCAAAGGAGGGGTTTTGAAGTGACTGGACCGGGGCAGGTCCTGCCATGGGAGAGGCCTGTGGGCAGATCTCGTTGCCAGGGCACCCCAAGCCTCTGGTGCCCAGGGACTGCCCATTCCCAGCTTAGCAGAGCAGACCCTACCCATCTGCATGCCAAGGGAGCTTGGGTAGGGCAGGCAGGAAGCTGGCTCCGGGCTGTGAGTGGTGATGGATGCAGAGGTTGCCCTGGCAACAGCTTGCTCTAATTGTGAGCCATTAGCAGAGGGGAGAACTGGATGGCTCCAGCCTGCAGCTAATGAAAAGCAAAGGCATGGCAGAGGGCAGGAGCACCTCCCGAGCACACCTGGGGAGTGGGGACACTTGGTCTGAGAGCACAACAGTCCCCAACTCTTTCTGTATTCCCCAGGAGTTTCCCTGCGGGTGTGCAGTGATTGATGCTGAGGAGCTGTGAGCGCAGGAGGATGCCCAAGGGCTGCAGCTGGGCACTGGGCACGGCAGAGGGGGAGAGGCTGGAGGAGGGGACAGGCATGTCACAGAGCCACAGCATGGAGGGGTGGAAGGGAGCTCTGAGCTCAGCCAGCCCAGCCCCTGCCCCAGCAGGGCACCCCCAGCAGCTTGCCCAGCAGCACAGTGCCCAGCTGGGCTTGGCAGCTCTGCACACAAGGACACTCCACAGCCTCTCTGGGCAGCCTGCTCCAGCCCTCCAGCACCCTCACAACAAACAACTTTCTCCTGCTGGGCTCCAGTCTGTGCCCTCTGCCCCTTGTGCTGTCCCTGGGCAGCACTGAGCAGAGCCTGGCCCCAGCCTCTTGCCCCCCACAGCTCCTTTAGCTCTTGCTGAGCATTAAGAAGATCGCATGAAGATTCTGAACCCTCAGTGGAGGCTGGAGAAAGCCCTCCTGGAGAGCTGCTCTGCAGTGCTGCCAGAGGTCAGCCTCTCTCAGGAGGGTGCTTTGAGGCTTCTCTTCCTTCTTTTGCCCTTTTTCTGGGCAGTATTCACAGATTCATTGGGTTGGAAGGGACCTCAAAGCTCAGCCAGTGCCAAGCCCTGCCAGGGGCAGGGACACCTCCTACCAGCCCAGGCTGCTCAGGGCCTCATCCAGCCTGGCCTTGGGCACCTGCAGGAGCTTGCCAGGCTCCTGTGTGCAGTTCTGAAGCCATCCCAGGGCTGCCCTTCACGAATCCCCTGGGGCAGTGTTTTGTGCTGCCAGCTGCAGGCTCCATCACCATGACAACCTGGTGAGGCTCAGCAGCTGCTGGGGCTGGCAAATACACAGAGCCATAGAATCAGTCAGGGATGGAAGGGGCCACAAGGATCAGCCAGCCCCAAACCCCTACCATGCCCAGGGACACCCTACCCTAGAGCAGGCTGCCCACAGCCTCTGCCAGCCTGGACAAAAACACCTCCAGGGATCTGGTCCCAAACACCTCCCTGGGCAACCTGTTCCAGGGCCTCACCACTCTCATAGTGCAGAACTTCCTCCTCACCTCCAGGCTGAATCTCCCCACTTCCAGCTTTGCTCCATTCCTCCTAGTCCTGGCACTCCCTGAGAGCCTAAAAAGATCAAAGATCCCATTCTGTGCTTCTGTGCACCATAACCTTCCTGGGAGGTGTTCAAGGCCAGGCTGGATGAGTCCCTGAGCAGCCAGGTCCAGCTGAGACGTGTCCCTGCCCATGGTGGAGAGGTCGAGATGATCTCTGAGCTCCTTCCAGCCTTGCTCAGTTGTTATTTCCTCCTGCTCTCAGGGGGCTGAAGGTTAAAGGATCAGCAGTCAGGGGGAGGTTGTGCAGCACCAAGGCAGGCAGGATCCTACCTTGCAAAGCCAAGGGGAGATAAAAGGAAAGGGAGAAAAGAGCTTTGATCCCATTCTGTGCTTCTGTGCTCCACAACCTCCCTGGGAGATGTCCAGAGCCAGGCTGGGTGAGGCCCTGAGCACCCTGGGCTGGTGGGAGCTGAGATGAGCTTGGAGGTCCCTTCCAACCCACCCCTCTCTGGGATTCCACAAATCCCTGGCTTGGCTTTACCCAGACTCTGAGGATTGAAGGGTTTGGGGGGGGTTGGGTTTGGTTTGTTTCTTTTTTTTTTCCCCCCTCTCCCTTTCCATTGAATTATTCAGCAGCTGGAGTGAGTGAAATTAAAGCTTGCTGGAGTGGTGACGTTTGGAGTGGTAAGAAGGATAGCAAAATCTATTTCATTTGAACTCTAATCTCTGGCCATGTATAAAATGAATAAAATGCACTAAGTGTGGAGAGGGAAGGTGATTTATAACAGCAGCTGGAGCCTGGCACTGCCTGCCCTGCCATGCCAAGCCCGTGTGGCAGTCAATTTAGCAGCAGAGCAGGGAAGGGGAGGAAGGAGCTGAAGGCTTCTCTCTGATGATGTCATCTCGGAGGGAGAAGTGACAGATGAATTATGGGGAGCTGAGAGCAGCTCAGTGCTCAGGCAGGCAGAGAGGCAAAAGCCATTATTTTAATCATGGCAGCTGGGGATGCTTCATCACTTCTGCTGCTCCCTGAGTGATGTGGAGCAGGCTCTGCAGCTGTGGCAGCTCTCAGGGCTGCCCAGGGCACCTCTGGAGCTGCTTGGGTGCTGCACACACAGCCAGGCTCATGCAAGCATTGAGCTCTTTGGGCTGCAAAAGGCCTCTGAGGGCACTGAGGCTAAGCCAGCCCCACCATGGGCACCAAACCCTGCCCCCAAGTGCCATGGGCACAGCTTCCTGCTACACCTCCAGGCATGGGGACTCCAGCACCTCCTTGTGCCCCCCCAGGACAGCTGCTTGCAGCCTGCTGCCATGGGCTGCATTTGCTGCTGCACAGCTGCAGACAAGGGCTGGGCTTTGGTCCCTGCCAGGAGAGCAGCAGAGGTGGGCACGGAGCTGCTTATGTACAGTCCTGCAAGCAGGGGAGCAATTGCAGCCCCTGGTGCCTTGGCTTGTGCAGGAGCAGGGAATGGTGTCCTGCAGTGCCACCCTGCTGACCTGGGCACCTCTGGGGATGAGCTGAGCTGCCCGAGGCCATGTTGCAGCGGGTGGAACATGAAGGGTTTGGCTGCTGGCCTGGAGCTGTCAGTGCTGCTCTGTTCCCTGCTCCAGGGGTGGTGCTTCCTCACCTCCAGAGCCCTTCTCACTCCCCTCCTTGGTCTCTTAGTAGGAGTAAGAATATTCTGTGCACAGTCCCCAGACACAGCTGCTGGGCTTTATCTGGAAGTAGAGTCCTGGGGGCTGGGCTGGCTCAGGAGCTGGGGACAGGAGCAGAATCTGTGCTGCCTGCTCAGGTTATCAGGAGCAAAGGGGGAAAAGCTTCCATAGGAACCTGTTGGGACACAGCTAGCTTAAAACTGAGCCCCCATGACACCATGAGCCAGTGATGTGCCCTCCTGGCTAGAAGGGCACTGAGCTCCTGGGGTGCATGGAGAGTGCCCAGCAGGGCAAGGGGGTGCTGATCCCACTCTGCTCTGCCCTGCTGAGGCCACAACTGGAGGACTGAGTCCAGTTCTGGACTCCCCAGGTGCAGAGAGGCAGGAAAGTGCTGGGGAGAGTGCAGGGGAGGCTGCAGAGCTGCTGAGGGGCCTGGAGCAGCTGTGTGAGGAGCAAAGGCTGAGAGCCCTGGGGCTGAGAGTCTGCACAAGAGCAGCCCCAGAGGGCAGCTGAGCAATGCTCAGCAAGAGCCAAAGGAGCTGTGGGGGGCAAGAGGCTGGGGCCAGGTTCTGCTCACTGCTGCCCAGGGACAGCACAAGGGGCAGAGGGCACAGACTGGAGCCCAGCAGGAGAAAGTTGTTTGTTGTGAGGGTGCAGGAGGCCTGGAGCAGGCTGCCCAGAGAGGCTGTGGAGTGTCCTTGTGTGCAGAGCTGCCAAGCCCAGCTGGGCACTGTGCTGCTGGGCAAGCTGCTGGGGGTGCCCTGCTGGGGCAGGGGCTGGGCTGGCTGAGCTCAGAGCTCCCTTCCAGCCTCCATGCTGGGTTCTCTGTGCTCTCTGTGGCTCTGTGTGCTGTGTGCTCTGTACACTTTCCCTCCTGGCTGGGTGTGTGCCACTGGAGAGCAGAGTCTCAGAGGACCCTTTAGATATTCCAGGCCTGTCACATTTTTCTTTCTGAAGCAAGGCTCTTGGAAGCTCATTTTCATGTTTATTGAAGAAGGTTTCTCGTTCTTCTGTTTGCACAAAAATAAAAGCAGAGAGCAGGATGGAGTCTTCTGAAGGCCTGGCAGAGCCTCCTGGGAGACTTCCACACTGCCTGCTCCCTGGGTAGGAACATTTGTCCTAATTCTGTACAAGGGGAGGGGGGAAGTGAGATAAATTGGTTTGTGATAACAGGAGGCAAAAAAATATCTCCAGTTAGCACTTTATTACCATGTTACAGAACACCACAACTGGCTGCAGAATTAGGGAGCTGAGCTGCTGGTGCTCAGGCTGGGAATGCAGAGACCCAGCCTGAGGGAGCCTCCCTGGCCCCTAAGGGCACTTCTCTGCAGCTCCCAGGGCAGCTTCTGTGGCCCAGCAGGTGGAGATGGGGCTAAAGCCAGCTGCAAATGCACTCCAAACCAGCTGAGGACTGGAGCTGAGTCCAGATTGGAGACTGGAGCTGAGTGCAGCTGGGGACTGGAGCTGAGCCCAGATTGGAGACTGGAGCTGAGTGCAGCTGGGGACTGGAGCTGAGTGCAGCTGGGGACTGGAGCTGAGCCCAGATTGGAGACTGGAGCTGAGCCCAGCTGGGGCAGAATGACCTCCGTGGTCCTGCTGGCCACACTGCTCCTGATCCAGGAACAGTATTTAGGGGTGGTGGAGACTGGAGCAGGCTGCCCAGAGAGGCAGTGAAGTCTCCACCTCTGGAGGCCTTGCAAACCCTCCCGGGTGTGCTCCTGAGTGAGCTTCTGTAGGTGAGGCTGCCTTGGCAGGGAGGTTGGAGTGGTTGGCCTGCAGAGGTCCCCTCCAGGCCACCCCAGGACGAGCTGTGCAGGTGCTGCATGCAGCACACAGCAGTTATTAGCCTCCCATTGTCACTTCAGCCCTGCCCTTTGTGTTTGATGTCTCCCATTTGCATTCATCTCAAAAAAGCTTTCCGGGAGAGTTTTATCAGGAGGAGGGAAGAAGGAAGGGAACAGTTCCACCTAAAGAGCATTTCCCTGTCTGCCCAGGAGAGCTACAAAGCAGAGATAAGGCAGACAAAGGCCAGACCCTGCCCGACAGGCGTATCTCTGGGTGTCCTTATCTCCCGAGGCTGCCTCTGTGGTGAGCAGCATTGTGTGGCACTCAGCTGCCCTTGTTCTACACAGCTCTTTTCTCCCTCTCCTTTTATCTCCCCTTGGCTTTGCAAGGTAGGATCCTGCCTGCCTTGGTGCTGCACAACCTCCCCCTGACTGCTGATCCTTTAACCTTCAGCCCCCTGAGAGCAGGAGGAAATAACAACTGAGCAAGGCTGGAAGGAGCTCAGAGATCATCTCCTCGACCTCTCCACCGTGGGCAGGGACACCTCTCAGCTGGACCTGGCTGCTCAGGGACTCATCCAGCTTAGACTTGAACACCTCCAGGGAGGTTGTGGACTGTACTGTGCCATGGATGTTCTCCAACAGCACTCCCAGGCCCCTCTCCACAGAGCTCCAATGCAGTGCTCAGGTTGGGGAGTCAGCAGGGCAGAGCTCCAGCACAGTACTCAGGTTGGGGTGTCAGCAGGGCAGAGCTCCAATGCAGTGCTCAGGTTGGGGTGTCAGCAGGGCAGAGCTCCAATGCAGTACTGAATCTGGGGTGTCAGCAGGGCAGAGCAGGGGGGCAGGAGCCCCTCCCTGGCCGTGCCCCGTGGCGCCTGCCTCCCGCCCGGCAGCTCTGCAGCTCTGCCCCCTTCTTGTCTCTCCCCAGCTCTACATCCAAACCACCACCCTCACCATATCCATGAACCTAAGTGCTTCAGTGGCCCTGGGGATGCTGTACATGCCGAAGGTCTACATCATCATCTTCCACCCGGAGCTGAACGTGCAGAAGCGGAAGCGCAGCTTCAAGGCGGTGGTGACGGCAGCCACCATGTCCTCGCGCCTCTCGCACAAGCCCAGCGACCGCCCCAACGGCGAGGCCAAGACTGAGCTCTGCCAGAGCATCGACCCCAGCAGTGAGTACTGCTCCCTGCCCTGCACACAGCCTGCCCACACAGAGGGCTTTGGCAACACAGCTCAGGCTGAGGGTGTCCCTGTCCCTGCTGGGGAGGTGAGCTGAGCCCTGCCAGAGCATCCACCCCAGCAGTGAGTTCTGCTCCCTGCACACAGCCTGCTCACACAGAGGGCTTTGGCAACACAGCTCTAGCTCAGGGTATCCCTGCTGGGGAGGTGAGCTGAGCCCTGCCAGAGCATCCAGCCCAGCAGTGAGTACTGCTCCCTGCCCTGCACACAGCCTGCCCACACAGAGGGCTTTGGCAACACAGCTCAGGCTGAGGGTGTCCCTGTCCCTGCTGGGGAGGTGAGCTGAGCCCTGCCAGAGCATCCACCCCAGCAGTGAGTTCTGCTCCCTGCACACAGCCTGCTCACACAGAGGGCTTTGGCAACACAGCTCTAGCTCAGGGTATCCCTGCTGGGGAGGTGAGCTGAGCCCTGCCAGAGCATCCACCCCAGCAGTGAGTACTGGGCCCTGGGCAGGGGGCTTCAGCCCCAGCCCACCCACAGCCTTCTGTGGCTTGGGCCTCTCACCTGAAGGGCTTTGGGACCACAGCTCTGGCTGGGAGTGTCCCTGCCCCTGCTGGGGCAGGAGGGACTGGAGGAGATGAGCCCTGGGGTCCCTTCCAAGCTAAGCCACCCGAGGGTACCTCACAGCAATCTCAATTTGCTTTCAATGCTCTCTATTTTCTCCTCACTTTTGGGAGCTGTGCCAGCTGGCAGCAGCTCCTCCACGAGGCATTTGGTAGCTGTGAGTAACTCCTCCTCCTTTCCCTCCTCCCTGAGTAAGAGATCAGCAGCATCCTTGAACAGCTTTGTCAAACTCAGACCCCTTGGAATAACAGGAAAGCCAGAAAGGGACTTGTGAGCAGGGCTGGGAGTGCCAGGACAAGAGACACTGGCTTTGAGCTGGGGAAGAAATTCTGGACTGTGAGGGTGGGCAGACACTGGCACAGGCTGCCCAGGGAGGTTGTGGTGCTCCACAGTCTCCCTGGAGGTGTTCCAGGCCAGGCTGGATGAGGCCTTGAGTAGCCTGTGCTGGTGGGAGGTGTCCCTGCCCCTGGCAGGGGGTTGGAGCTGGATGAGCTTGAAAGGTCCCTTCCAACCCAACCCAATCTCTGGTCTCTACACCCAGCCCTTGCTGGGCTGCTGCTGCTGAGATACAGCCTCAGCACTGGCTTCAGCCACTCCTCAGGATGCTTGGGCAGCATTAGCTAGGTCAGAAAAGGGCTTTGAGGGTGGAGGGAGAGAAAGGAGGAGGAGGGTGTGGGAAGTCACCTGGGAAGGGCTGAGTGCTGCTGGGCTGTGCTGCACTCGCTGCTGTTCTGCTCCAATGAGCTGCAATTAGTTTCCCTTCCAAAAATAAAAAAACCAAACCCAAATCTTAACATTTCCACTCCCAGTCAACAAGAAAGAGAACAAAGTGCAGATGATGGAAGGCTCAGTGTAGGAGGAGAGAGAACTGCAGCACCCTGAAGGTGTCCCTGGCCAGGGCAGGAGGTTGGAACCTTTAAGGCCCCTTCCAGCCCAAAGTGAATGCATGAACTGCAGCTTGGGGGTTTCCTGCCTTGGGTTCTCCTCCTCACTCTGCATTTCCAGGCTGTTCTCAGGCCTCTGAGAGTATTTTCTGCCCAGCTCCACCAAAGAGCAGGCAGGAGGAATGTTCATTGCAGATTGCTGACTGAACCCATCCTGTTTGTGATCAGCCCTCCCCAACTTGCTCACCCAAGACTACCTTCCAGGATGTATTTGTAAGTGAGAGGAGGAGAACCAGGGACAGGATCCTTCTGCATGCCAAGAGCTGCCCATTTCTGCCCCTAAGCATCCAACCTTCTGTGCCTGTTCAGTTAACACTGATTTAAACCCTGGGGTTAAAGCCCACAGTGAGAGGGGGCAACCCCCTCCCAACTCCAGTGTATGAAGGGAGGATCCTCTCTGTCAGCTCTGCTCACTGCTCCCTGCCATAGGCCAAGGAGCAATGGATGGAAGCTGCAGTGCAGGAGGTTGCAGCTCAACACAAGAGGCAACTTCTTGCCTGTGTGGGTCCCAGAGCAGTGGCACAGGCTGCCCAGAGAGGTTGTGGAGTCTCCTTGTGTGGAGCCTTTGCAGACTCTGTGTGGATGTGTTGCTGTGTGCCCTGAGCTAGCTTGGATGGTGCTGCTGTGGCAGGGGGGTTGGGCTGGATGAGCTCTTTGGGTCCCTTCCAGCCCCTGTGATCTCCAGGACTCTACAGGATGTGGATGTGCTTCTTCAAGCCAAGCAGTCAGGAGCTGGGCAGCAGCATTAATGTCTTTGTCTTTCTCCAGTTCCTTGGGGGGGCTTAAGTCATTTATGGCATGGGAACCCCCTGTGGGTAATTATTGATGTGTCTAGAGAGCAGCTCCCTTCACATCCTCATCTGCACCCACTGCTGCTGACTCATTCTCTGGATCTGCCTGCTAATGGAAGTGATTAGAAAATCAAATGGCATCAGGCTGCTGCTGTACTTGAAGTATTTGGGTAGATTTAATCCTACTACTAGCAGTAGGTAGTAGGAGCTTCCCCCTAGGCTGTCAGTCAGCCCCTTCCACCAGGCAGCACTCAGCATGGCCTTTGGGCTGGATGACCTTTGGAGGTCCCTCCCAACCCAGAGAGCTTTCCACAACTCTGTGGCAGTAAAACACCTGGACTGAGAGGGAGGTTTCTATTGCAGTTGTTTAAAAGAGCTGTTTGCTGTTCCATTTTTAGGTGGAAAGACTCAAAATGGTGTTCATGAGCTCCAAAAAAAACCAAACCAAACCCAAACCATCCCAGCTCAAGCCCCCCAGGTTTGCTTGTCAAGGAAACTTCCTTTGTGATGCAGATATCCTTCCTCAGCAATGCAGGGCATGGACATTGGCTGTGGTGGCCACAAATAATGAAGCTTTTGCTGTCTTCTTGGCAATTTGACTCCCAGCACAATGATTTTATCCAGTGGATGGGGAAATGTTCAGAGCTTTGCCGACTGGGAAGGAAGAAATGCAACTGAAAGGGTGGCCCAGGGGCCAGCAGTGGTGCTGGGAGTGCTTTGTTAACATCTCAGCCTCCAAAGCAACACCAAAATCGTGGAATTTTTTTGTGTCTCTCTTCTCCAGTTAGCTTTGGTCCACCCAGGATGGCTCAGAATTGCCTGCAGAGATGGGGGACAGATGGGGGGGCTGCAGCAGGCAGTGTCCTGCTTCTGACCTGCTTGCTCTGAGGAGCACAGGGATGGGAAGTTCTGGCTGGGAGCTCTCCACCAGGCTCCTCTGGAGCTGGCTGGGTCAGGCTGAAGGTTAATTAATTGGAGGGGATTAAAGGCTGAGACTCATCAGCAGAGCACTGATGAGCCAGCTCGGGGTCAGGCCTGGTGTAGCTGCCAAGGGTTTTCTGCTAAGTGCTGGAGTACAGTTGGCTCTCCCCCTTTGATTTTCTATCCTGCTTCATGGTGCTGCTTCGTGGCTTGTGCTGGAGACTGCAGCTGCCATTTCTCCTCAAAATCCACAAATCTTTCACCCCTTCCATGAAACTGCAACTCCTGAGCCACCAGCTCTGGGCTCACCAGTTCAGGAGGGGCAGGGGTAGACTGGAGAGAGTCCAGTGGAGGCTACAAGGATGCTGAAGAGCCTGGAACATCTCTGGTGAGGAAAGGCTGGGAGCCTGGAGAGGAGACGGCTGAGAGGAGACCTCATTGGTGTCTGTAAATACCTAAAGGGTGGGGGGCAAGAGGCTGGGGCCAGGCTCTGCTCAGTGGTGCCCAGGGACAGCACAAGGGGCAGTGGGCACAGACTGGAGCCCAGGAGGTTGCATCTGAGCAGGAGGAGAAAGTTGTTGGTTGTGAGGGTGCTGGAGGCCTGGAGCAGGCTGCCCAGAGAGGCTGTGGAGTGTCCTCTGGAGACTTCCAAGCCCCATCTGGATGTGTTCCTGTGTGACCTGCCCTGGGTGGCCCTGCTCTGGCAGGGGGGTTGCACTCAGTGATCTCAGGGGGCCCAAGGAGGAACTGCCTCAAGTCCTGCTCTGTCAGGGGAGTTGGCCTGGATGATCTCCAGAGGTCCCTTCCTACCCTCACCGTTCTGTGGTCCTGTGTCTTTGGCTGCATTTCACCCCAGCTGAGAAGATGCTTCCTGCCAGGTCTGAAGCTGAGCAGACAGTGAGAGCCTCTGCTCCTGTTTCTGCTGCAAGCAGAGTGTCAGACTGTGAGAAAAAAAAACAAACCCATTGGAGGCTCCACCCCATAGTTAAGTTTTATGGAGGTTTCCATTTAATTACTCCTTTTCCCCAGCAGTGGAGGTTTAATTCGTGGCTTTGCTGCGTGGAGTGACAGAGAAATCAGCATCTCTGTTGTCTGCTAATGAGGAGGTAGGGGCTGGCTGGGCAGGCCTCTCTGGAAGGCTGCTTCCTTCCCTCCCAAGCAGTCAGCAGAAGGGAGCTGAGCTCCCCAGGCTCTGCTGGGAAGATTCTTCCCGGTGGGAATAGGGAAGGAGCATGGTGCAGAGGGAGATGGTTTAGCACCAGCCTTGGTGGAGCTGGAGAGCAGTTGGACTGGGTGAGCTTAAAGGGCTTCCCCAGCCAGGACCACTCGGTGACCTGGCAGCACAGGGGGTGTTGGTCTGCCACAGTCCCCACTCCCAGTGCCATGGGGGAGGAGTCCCTGTCTGTGAGAGTGGCTCCGAGGTGAAGATGAGTAGATCAGTAGTAGACAGGAGTGAGCAGGAGGCCTGCAGCACCTCTGCAGCCAAGGCTGAGTGTGCAAGGCAAAGCTTCTTCACTTTCAGGGTGCTGAGCCCTGGAGTCTCCTGTCTGGAGAGCTCCCAAGCCCAGCTGGGCACTGGGCATGCTGCTGGGGGTGCCCTGCTTGGGCAGGGGCTGGGCTGGCTGAGCTCCAGAGCTCCCTTCCAGCCCCTCTGTGCTGGGGTTGTGTGATCAGAGACAAAGCAGTGCTGGGAGATGCAGCTGCTGGGAAGAGGCTTTCCTTGAGGAGCCTGGGGGAGATCTGTGGAGAAGTGGCAAGAGACAGGTGGCACCGTGGAGGAGCCAGAAAAGTGCTCAGCTTGATCCTCAGCTCTGTGAGAACTCCGTGGACTTGGATGCTCTCTGGTGCTTGGAGGGCTCAGTCCAGAGGCTGAGTCCTCATCCCTGCAGGGGTTTCAAAGCCGTGGAAATGTGGTGCTGAGGGACATGGTTTGGTGGTGCCCTGGCACTGCTGGGTGTGTTGTTGGGCTCAATGGTCTTAAAGGTCTCTTCCAACCATAATGATTCTGTGCTTCCATGACTCTAAGCTGCTTTTTTCCCCCCCTTTCATTTCTTGTGAAGTAGAGCTGAGTTGGGTAGGAGCTGGCAGTCAGTTCAGCTGAAGTGCAGTCCCCATCCCATGCCCCCAGGCAGCCTTCTGCACATCCCCGTGGCCAAACACAGCTTCCCTGTGCACTGTGTGTCCATCCTTGCTGTCCTCCATGCTCTGAGAACAGACCTTGGCTTTGTGGGCTGCCATCAGCAAGCTGTGGATGGTGCATGTGGAGCAGAAGCATCTCCTGCCCCTGCAGGGCTGCAGACACCTCCTGTGCTGTGTGCTGATTCCTGCTCACCCTCACTCTCGCTGGCACGGCCTTGCCTCTTCCATCTCACCGAGCAACTGAAGTGGGTGTTGAGGAACCTGAGAGCCACTGCCTGGGTGAGGAGGGACTGGGGAGGCTTAAAATGAGCCCTTTAAAGGCTTGTAATGAAGCAAAAATCTTAAGCTGCAGCCCAAACATTAAACTAAAGCCAAAATCTTAATCTAGAATCTTGAACTGAAGCCAGAATCTTAAAACCTTAAACTGAAGGCAAAGTCTTAAACTGAGCCAAAATCTTAAACCAAAGCCAAGGTCTTCAGTTAAAACAAAATCTAAACTAGAGCCAAAATCTTGACCTAAAACCAGTCTTGGACTGAGCCAGAATCTAAAATTAAAGCAAAGCCTCAAAGCTAAACTCTTAAGATGATGCCAGAACCTTAAATTAAAGCAAAATCTCAAACTCAAACTCTTAAGCCAAAAATCTTAAAGCAAAATCTGAAAACCAAACTCTTAAGATGAAGCCAAAAATCTTAAATTAAAGCAAAACCTCAAAGCCAAACTCTTAAGGTGAAGCCAAAAATCTTAAATTAAAGCAAAAGCTCAAAGCCAAACTCTTAAGGTGAAGCCAAAAATCTTAAATTAAAGCAAAAGCTCAAAGCCAAACTCTTAAGTTGAAGCAAAAAATCTTAAAGCAAAATCTGAAAACCAAACTCTTAAGATGAAGCCAAAAATCTTAAATTAAAGCAAAAGCTCAAAGCCAAACTCTTAAGTTGAAGCAAAAAATCTTAAAGCAAAATCTCAAAGCCAAAATCTTAAAGCCAAACTCTTAAGATGAAGCAAAAAAAATCTTAAAATAAAGTAAAATCTGGAAGGAAAACTCTTAAGCTGAAGCCAGAATCTTAAATTAAAGAAGTAAAAATTTAAACTAAAGCCCAAAAGAATTTAAATCCAAAACGTTAAACGGAAGTGGAGATCTTAAATGAAAGCAAAACCTAAAGCCCCAATCTTAAATGAAGCCAAAAACCCAAACCCAACCCAAAAATCTGAACTGAAGGCAAAATCTGAAGTGGAAACCTGAGCTTGAGGCAAAGCCTTGAGCCAAGGCCAGCGGCAGCAAGGTGCAACCCAGCGCAGCCGGGGGTGGCTGCACACTGCTGTGCCCTGCTGTGCCCTGCTGTGCCCTGCTGTGCACTGCTGTGCACTGCTGCACACTGCTGTGCACTGCTGCACACTGCTGTGCACTGCTGCACACTGCTGTGCCCTGCTGTGCACTGCTGCACACTGCTGTGCCCTGCTGTGCCCTGCTGCACACTGCTGCACACTGCTGTGCCCTGCTGTGCCCTGCTGTGCACTGCTGCACACTGCTGCACACTGCTGTGCACTGCTGCACACTGCTGTGCCCTGCTGTGCACTGCTGCACACTGCTGTGCCCTGCTGTGCCCTGCTGCACACTGCTGCACACTGCTGTGCCCTGCTGTGCCCTGCTGTGCACTTCTGCACACTGCTGTGCCCTGCTGTGCCCTGCTGTGCCCTGCTGTGCACTGCTGTGCCCTGCTGTGCCCTGCTGTGCCCTGCTGTGCCCTGCTGTGCACTGCTGTGCCCTGCTGTGCACTGCTGCGCCCTGCTGCGCACTGCTGTGCCCTGCTGCGCACTGCTGTGCCCTGCTGTGCCCTGCTGTGCCCTGCTGTGCACTGCTGCGCACTGCTGCGCACTGCTGTGCCCTGCTGCGCCCTGCTGTGCCCTGCTGTGCACTGCTGTGCCCTGCTGCGCACTGCTGTGCCCTGCTGTGCCCTGCTGTGCACTTCTGCACACTGCTGTGCCCTGCTGTGCCCTGCTGTGCCCTGCAGCAGCTGCCGGGGGCTGGAGCCGCAGCGGGCGGTGGTGGGGCTGGGCAGAGCCCTCCGGACACACCACTTTATTTATCTTCCTGTAGACTGCACCCCAGGCAGAAAGAGTGTTCAAAAGTCTGTCACTTGGTACACTCTGCCACCCACTGTATAGCTCTGGCCTGCCTGCCACCAAGGTAAGCAACAACCTGCATTCTTCTGCCTTTCTCAGCCACTTCCCAGCATTACTGCCCTCCACTTACTGCCATCCTTATCTTTACCCTTTTTCCTTATTTTATCCTTATTCCTACCTTTATTCCTATCCTTATTTTTATTCTTATTCCTATCTTTATTTTTATCCTTATTCATATCCTTATTTTATCCTTGTTCCTACCTTTATTCCTATCCTTGTTCCTACCTTCATTCCTATCCTTGTTCCTATCCTTATTCCTACCTTTATCCCTACCCTTATTTTATCATTTCCTATCCTTACTCCTATCCTTATTTTCATTCTTATCCCTATCCTTATTTTTATCCTTATTCCTATTCTTATTTTATCCTTGTTCCTACCTTTATTCTTATCCTTGTTCCTACCTTTATTCCTACCTTTATCCCCATCCTTATCCCCATCCTTTCCTGTCCTTATCCCCATCCTTATCCCTATCCTTTCCGATCCTTATTCCTATCCTTATTTTATCCTTATCCCTATTCTACATTCATTTATTATTATTATTATTATTATTATTATTATTATTATTATTATTATTATTATTATTATTATTATTGCTGTGTTGTTAAAATCTTGTTAGCAGTATTACAGTGTTAAATTAGTAGCAGTAGCATTAATAGCATGATGATGGTGGTGGCAGTGATGATGACAGTGGTGATGATGATGGTGGTGATGCCCCAGCAAAACAAGGAGCTGCTGCTGCTCCCTGTCTCCCCAGTGGAGGTTGGAGCTCTGCTGTCAACTGGAAGGGCTGGAGCAGATGGCCCTTGAGGTCCCTTCCAACCTGGTGTCCTCTGGGTCCACATGAAGCCTTTGTCTGTGAAATCCTTTCTATGACCCAGTCGTTGAGTGCTGCCTTCTGGGGTGCAGCTCCTCACACTCTGCCTGGGGGCTTGAGGAAAGGTTGAGGGAGGTTCTCCTGCCCCTCTGCTCTGCCCTGTTGAGGCCACGGCTGGAGTGCTGGGGCCAGTTGTGGGCTCCCCAGTTGCAGAGAGGCAAGAAAGTGCTGGAGAGAGTGCAGGGGAGGCTACAGAGCTGCTGAGGGGCCTGGAGCAGCTGTGTGAGGAGCAAAGGCTGAGAGCCCTGGGGCTGAGAGCCTGCAGGAGAGCAGCCCCAGAGGGCAGCTGAGCAATGCTCAGCAAGAGCCAAAGGAGCTGTGGGGGGCAAGAGGCTGGGGCCAGGCTCTGCTCAGTGCTGCCCAGGGGCAGCACAAGGGGCAGAGGGCACAGACTGGAGCCCAGCAGGAGAAAGTTGTTTGTTGTGAGGGTGCAGGAGGCCTGGAGCAGGCTGCCCAGAGAGGCTGTGGAGTGTCCTTGTGTGCAGAGCTGCCAAGCCCAGCTGGGCACTGTGCTGCTGGGCAAGCTGCTGGGGGTGCCCTGCTGGGGCAGGGGCTGGGCTGGCTGAGCCCCAGAGCTCCCTTCCAGCTGCACCAGGCTGGGCTTGACGCTCATTTGTGCTGTCTGCAGTGCCATTGCTGTGCTCAGGTGGCTTTGCCCACACCTGGGAGGCTTTGCCAGGCTCTGACAGGTTCTGCCTGTCCTCTGCAGCACTCTGCAGTTGGTGCTGGGAGAAATTTCTGTACACAGCCTTCAGAATGTTTGGCTGATCCCTAATAGGTGAGAACTTCCATCAGCAGAGGTAGGGCTGCTGCTTGAATTGAGTCTCTCAGGCAGAGGAAAACTAATCCTGGTATCTTTAGGTGGTGTAAATTGCCACCTCTGCAGCCTCCCTCCAGCCCAGGCTCTTCTGAAGTGTTCAAATTGCTTTTTATTGTGTTTGAATCGTGCCCATTATTGTGGCTCCCGCAGCCCAGGCAGCAGAGCTGATGGGAGCTGTGAGGCTCTTCCCCAGCATCAGGGCGAGCTGCTGCTGCCCCAGGAGCACAAAGGCTGTCCAGGGAAACAGACCAAAGGGGCTGCAGAGGAGAAGAGGCCTTTCAGAGTCCTGTTGCAGATGGAATGTGAAAGAGTGAAGAGCGACTCTGTGGAGATGAAATGGCAGGAGGGGATGAGGAGGAAGCAGGCAGCAAGGCTCCACTGTTTTCATGTAAAATTGAGAGGCCATTTCTAGCTGCAGGGCTCCAGAGCCACAGTGGTTGTCCAGGTAAGGCTACAGAAGCACAGAACCCCTGAGCTGGGGAAAGAACTCTGAGATCATCCACTCCAACCTTCTGTGCAGCACCTCCAGGCCACCAAGACCACGTCCCCAGGTGCCATGGCCACAGCTTTCTGGAGCACCTCCAGGCATGGGCACTCCAGCACCTGCCTGGGCAGCCTCTGCCAGTCCCTGACCACTCTGGCAACACAGAAATTGTTCCTCATGCCCAACCTAACCCTGCCCTGGGGCAGATGAGGCCATTCCTCTTATCCTGCCCTCAGCTCCTAGGGAGAAGCAGCCAACAGCCTCACCCCAACCTCCTTTCAGGTAGCTGCAGAGAGCAGTGAGGTCTCCTCTCAGCCCCCTCCAGAGCACAGAGCAGCAGGAGCTGGTCCCTGGGCTGGGTTGTTTCTGCTGGGCTTTGCCATTCCAGTTGCATCTTGCAGGAGGCTGGTCCTGGGGCTCCTCCAGGGTTCAGAAGTGCTTTAGGGGGGATGATGGTGAAGCTCTCAGCAGCCTTTTGCCATTTGCCTCTCTTCTGCTAAACTCTGGCATGGCCTGGGGCCAGATGTGGAGTGCAGGGGTCCTGCTGGGGGGGCAGAGATATCTGCTGGTGTTAGGCTCAGCTCTGCCAGCAGCTGCTCCCCTCCCACCTCGGCTGTGTGTGCCTTAAGGACCTGCCTGGCCAGCAGGGATGGCTCCTGCAGCCCTGCAGAGCTCTCACTGGGGCTCCCCACAGCTGGTGCCAGGCACTGCCATTGGCATGGAGCACATCTCCAACCCAAGGCCTCTGGAAACACCAATCAGAGCAGAAGAGCAGAGCTGGCAGGGGGTGACCAGCTCACTTCTTTTGCCTAATGAACCCTCAGCAGCTCTGAATCCTTCCTGTAGCTCATTTCATCACAGCCCTCACATCCTCTCCGGGAGAATTTGTCAAGTTCCTGAACTCTGTTCTGAGGCAAAAGACAGACTCGGGGCTGCCATCCAGTCCTAATGACTCCCTTTCTCCTGAGCAGGGTCAGGGTCACCTTGGCAGGACTCCTCTGCTGCTGTCCTCACGTGGCAGCCTGCTGTGGGCTCTGGCTGCCACTCACATCCTCATCTGCCCTAATGAGGTGGCTCAGAGGGTTAGGGAATCAGGCTTCATCTCACTGAAGTCACAGCAGCTGCCCCAGACTGCCACACTGCAGTCACTTTTCCTTTCTCCCCTATCCAAGAGTCACAGAACAGAATCACAGAATTGCTCTGCCTGGCACTGGCCCTCAAGATCCTCCAGTCCAGCTCCTAGACCAACCCCTCCATGGCCACCAAACCATGGCCCCAGGTGCCATGGCCACAGCTGTCTTGAGCACCTCCAGGGATGGGGACTCCTCCACCTCCCTGGGCAGCCAAACACCACAGCAGCTGCACACCCCCTGTGGGCAGCTGGCTCCAGCATTTTGGACAGATTTTGGCTGTCTCCTCCAAGCTCCTGCAGATCATCAGCTGGGGCTGGCACTTCCCAGCACTGTGCTGGCATCCCCTGTGGGTTTGTTGGGCACAAGGTGACAAAATTCCTCAAGGCTTGGCCAAAATCGCCCAAGATACTCAACTGTACACAGGGACAGGTCCCTGCAGGTGTTCAAGAACCACAGAATCCTAGAATGGGTTGGGTTGGAAGGGACCTCCACAGCTCAGCCACTCCAAGCCCCCTGGAGGGACATCCCCCACTAGAGCAGGTTGCTCACAGCCTTGTCCAGCCTCACCTTGCCTATCTCCAGGGATGGAGCCTCCACCCCCTCCCTGGGCCACCTGCTGCAGTGCTCCAGCAGCCTGCTGGTGCAGAACTTGTTGCTCACATCCAATCTCAACCTGCTCTGCTCTCATTCCAAACCACTGCCCTCATTCTGCCCCTGCAGGCCTCTGCAGACAGTTCCCCTGCAGCCTCCCTGTAGCCCCTGCAGGTGCTGGCAGGCTGCTGGAAGGTCTCCTGCTGAGTGGCTCAGTCCCTGCTCAGTGAGCTGGGAGCAGAGCTTGGCTCTGCATCCAGCCAGGGGCCTGCTCCTGCTGCTCACTGCAGGAAGAGAGGAGAAGAGGAATGAAGTGGAGTTGCCATAGTGACAGCCCTGGGTGCTTGTCTTGTCCCTGGGATGTGGAGCTGTGTGCTGCATCTCTGCTCTTGCAGATTTGGGCTGTTGAGCATTTGCAGGCTGCTTGGTGCCCAGGAATGCAGTGTGGCTTGCAGCAGGGCTGCAGTGCTGAGCAGTGCAGTGCAGGGCAGCACTGGGGGGATGCTGTGCTGCAGGGCTGGGGAGCAGCAGTGACTTTCCCACTGCATGCAGCTTCCTTCAGCTCTTCAGCAGTCTTGCTTTGCCTCTTCAGCTGCTGCTTCCTTGCAGCTCTTTGCCAGCCAGGCCCAGCAGGGCTGCCTGAAGCAAAGGAGAGCAGCTCCTGCTGAGGGAGGAGCTGTGCTGTGAGGATTGCTCCCTCCTGAACTGGCTCAGTAGAGTCACAGCAACCATCCAAGGGCTGCTCAGCTGCCTGGGAGGGACATCTGTGGGGCCTGTGGCATCTTCACAGCTCCCTGAAAGGAGGAGGAAGGTTGGAGTTGGTCTCTTCTCCCAAGGAATAAGTGACAGGACAAGAGGAAGTGGCCTCAGGTCGCACCAGGGGAGGGTTAGGTTGGACACAAGCAACAATTTCTTCCCCAAAAGGGTTGTCAGGGCCTGAAACAGGCTGCAGAGGGCTGGAAGGGCTCTGCTGGGAGCCCAGGCTGGGACAGTTGGGGGTGTTCAGCCTGGAGGAGGCTCCAGGGAGCCCTTCTGGTGGCCTTGCAGTGCTTCAAGGGGACAGGCAGGAGGCTGGGGACAGAGTTGTGAGCAGAGTCTGCAGTGACAGGACAAGGGGGGATGGTTTGGACTGAAAGAGGAAGATGGAGAAGGGAGAAATGTTTGGCAGTGAGGGTGTGGAGAGCCTGTGCCAGGCTGGGCAGAGAGCTGGGAGCTGCCCCAGGGCTGGCAGCAGTGCAGGGCAGGGGGTGTGGGGCTGGGAGCAGCCTGCTCTGCCTGGGGCATTCTGTGAGAGGTGCTCCCAGCTGGAAAGTGTCCATGAGGTGGAGGAGGGCATTTAGGAGCCAGCTGAGGAGCAAAGTCAGGAGGTAGAGAGGAATCACTTCCTTCCAGCTCTGCCTGCAGGACTTCTTTGGGATGCTTTGGAAGCTCACTCGGGTCAGAATTTTAATCAAGTTCCATGCACACTGCTTTCACACTTGGCTTTAGCAGCTCTCACCAGAGCCTGGCTCCCCAGGTCAGATAACCAAAGCAGCAATAATTGCTTTGTTTTAAGCAGGTGCAAATCCTTAGCTGCTCTTTATTATCTTCCCAGCCCACAGCATTCCAAGGGAGGCATTTCCAGTGCAGCTCAGCTGGGGATGTTTGCTGCACTGTTGGCTCCAGTTAAGGAGGAACAGGAGTTGGGTTTGTATCTTCCCTGCCCTAAATGCAGAAAGATCTGGAAGCACTTCCTGAGGTGCCCTGCACTGCTCTAGCTGTGTGCTGAGGCTGTTGCATGCTCAGTGGCTGCAGGCAGCTGGGCAGGGACTGCTCAGAAGGGGCTGTGGGGGCAGGCCCAGGGCAATGGTTTGGAGCTGAAGCAGGGCAGAGTTAGGTTGGGCAGCAGGAGGAAGCTGTGCACAGGCTGCCCAGGGAGGCTGTGGGTGTGTGGATGAGGCCCTGAGCAGCCAGGGCTGGTGGGAGGTGTCACTGCCCATGGCAGGGGTTGGCACTGGATGAGCTTTCAGGTCCCTTCCAAGCTGAACCACTCCAGGATTCTGTGAACCTTAAGGAAGTTCTTTACAGTGAGCAGAGCCTGGCACAGGCTGCCCAGGGCTGTGCTTGAGGCCCCATTCAAGGCCAGCCTGGATGTGTCCCTGGGCCCTGCCCTAGCTGGGGGTGTCCCTGCTGCTGCAGGGAGCTTGGACAAGAGGCCCTTGGAGGGTCCCTTCCAACCCAGTGCAATGTGTGATTGGTTCTCAGCTAGACCAGGCTGCTCCCTGCCCTGTCCAGCCCAGAGCTGAGGCATCTGCCACACTTTGGGCACCCATCCCACCCTGCAGTGCCAGCACCACAACTGTTCCTCAGGCTGCTTCCCAGCTGCCTGCAACCTTGCACTTGCTGGCAGCCCTGAGCCCTGCTGCTTGGTCCCACTGCTGCAGATCCTTCCCAGCTTCACCTGACCCAGAAGTTTTTATCTGCAAAGCAGACAGGTAGGAGACAGGAGGGAGATGCAGTCAAGCACGCTCCAGGTGGATGTTGCTCACTGCTGCAACACTTTGTTGGTCTTTAGCTCTCCCCTGAAGGGTAAAACTAATCCTTCTCTATTGCAGTCTCCTTCCCTGACTCAGGATCTCAATCTCTGAGTTATCTTTGCAGCAGGAGCAGGATGATTTTCCAGGCTGTAAGCAGCATGGGGCTGGCTCTGTCCTTTGCCTTCAAAGTCACATCTGCTGTTCTTGGTCCAGGTGGGCAAAGTGAGTATGAAGCCCTCAGGTCTCTCTGCCCAGCACCAAAGGCAGGCAAAGCTGTGGCTGAGGAATGATCTTGGAGCCCACTGCTGAGGAGGCTGAAGGCAGTGGCTGCCAGCACAGCTGCTTCAGATCATCCCTCCTGCTGGGCAGGACTTCAGTGGCACTGACAATGATCAGTGGAAGCAGGTCAGAGGCAGGGGAACAAATGACATGGGCTTGGGGTTGTTTACAGGGAACTGCTGCTCCAGCTGGTAAATATTCATCAGCCCTCAGCACTGCAAGGGAGGTACCACCTGTGCCACACAGCCTGGCTCTGGAGCTTGTAAGGATGAGTGCAGGTCCATGTCTTGATCATCTTCAGAGGAGTGCAATTCAGAGTTAGAGACTGGCAGAGCTGCAAGGGAGCTCTGAGCTCAGCCAGCCCAGCCCCTGCCCCAGCAGGGCACCCCCAGCAGCTTGCCCAGCAGCACAGTGCCCAGCTGGGCTTGGCAGCTCTGCACACAAGGACACTCCACAGCCTCTCTGGGCAGCCTGCTCCAGGCCTCCTGCACCCTCACAACAAACAACTTTCTCCTCCTGGGCTCCAGTCTGTGCCCTCTGCCCCTTGTGCTGTCCCTGGGCAGCAGTGAGCAGAGCCTGGCCCCAGCCTCTTGCCCCCCACAGCTCCTTTGGCTCTTGCTGAGCATTGCTCAGCTGCCCTCTGGGGCTGCTCTTGTGCAGGCTCTCAGCCCCAGGGCTCTCAGCCTTTGCTCCTCTCAGCAGCTCTGCAGCCTGCCCTGCACCCTGCAGCAGTTCTCTGCCTCTCAGCCTGCTGTGTGTGGTAGGTCCCTTCCAACCCCACCATCATTCTGTGATTCTGGTGTTGCCCTCAGGGAAGCTGAAGCAGCTTGTGCCAGGTTTAGGCTGCCCAGGAGGAACAATTTCTGTGCTGCAGGAGTGGCCAGGGACTGTCAGAGGCTGCCCAGGGAGGTGGTGGACCCCCACACCTGGAGGTGTTCAGGAGAGATGTGTGCATGGCAGTTTGGGCCATGGCTTGGTGGCCATGGTGGTGGCTGAGAGCTGCTGCAGCCCTGTGGCTGTGTGCAGTGAGTGGGCACCATGGCCAAGGCAGAGCTCTGTAGCTGAGGGCTGCAGGGCAAGCAGCTGCCTGGTGCCAGGGCTGCCAGCTCTGAGGCAGGAGCTCAGCAGCAGATTGGTCTCAGTCTCCTCCACTGGCAGATTGACAAAGCAAAGGCTCAGCACTTTATGTACTCAGCCTCTAATGAGCTCTCTTAGGCTGGAAGGATGTCAGGTCCTTGCCACTCTGACCCCAGCTGGTTCCTGTCACTGGGGCATTCTCTCACCCAGCTGCTTTTAGTGCTCCTCCTGTGGCCTCCCTTTTCTCCTCCCCAAAGTGCAGCCTGGCAGAACCTGATGGATTCAAACCTCAGGTTTAGCATCCCCAGCTAAACATGGGCTTTGCTTGGAGAAAGAAAGCATGTTTGGGTCACTCTGTGCCCTGGGCAAGTGGCAGGGCTGGGCTCTTGCTGCCCTGAAGTCCTCCTGGGACCCTGGCAGCAGTCCCTGATAGGAGCAAGCACTGCCCTGGGTGTCTGTGGTGCCTGCTGGGCTGCCTCACAGGGGTGTGAGCAGCAGGAGGGAGCATCCTGCCCCTCTGCCCTGCCCCAGCCTGCAGCACTGCCTCAGCTCTGCTGCCCCAGCACAGGGACATGGAACTGTTGGAGAGGATCCAGAGGAGGCCAGGAAGATGCTCAGGGGGCTGGAGAGCCTCCCCTGTGGGGACAGGAGAGGTGGAGTCAGGAATTGTGTTCCCTTGCAGCAGAGCAGGGCCAGGGGAATCCATGTGGGAGAGCCATGGAAGCCTCTGGGCTGGGGGAGACCTGCCAGGTGACCTCCACCCAGCACTGCCAGGTGCCACTGAACCATGGTCCTCAGCACCACTTCTCCATGGCTTGGAACCTCCTCCAGGGATGGGAGCTCAGTCACCTCCCAGGGGAGCCTGGGCCTGGCTTTGAGAACCTTTCCAGAGTAGAAATTTCTTCCCATATCCAACCTAGACCTCCTCTGGTGCAGCATGAGGCTGGGCCCTCTTGTCCTGTCACATCTTCCTTGGGAGAAGAGGCTAAGGTCACTGCAGCCTCCTCTCAGGTAGCCATAGAGAGCACTGAGGTCTCCTCAGCCTCCTCCAGGCTGCACACCTCCAGCTCCCTCAGCTGCTCCTCCCCAGCCCTGCTCTCCAGACCCACCTCCATCTCCCTTGCCCTTCTCTGGAGCCACTTCAGCCCCTCAGTGTCCTTCTTGGAGTGAGGGACAGGAAGCTGAGGTGCTGGATTGCTTCAGCTCCTGTGGTGGTGGTGCTCTGCTGGCTTTAATCACTTACTGCAGGCTCCTGGCTGCTGGTCTTCACCTCCTGATCTGCTGCCCAGATAGGAGCTCATCACCCTTATCTGCCTGCTGCAGACTGGAGGCAGAGCCACCTGAGTGGCATTTGGTGATGGCAGGAGATAGGCTGCTTGGACATCTGGCTCCCAGATCCCTTGTTCACAGTGATGGGGCTGAGGCAGTGCAGGATCTGATCTTGTCTTGCCCAATCAGTGTCTGGAGGTGTGGGGGAGGCAGCTGTGGCTGTCCCTGCAGCAGCTGACACAGGTGACAGCTCATTAGGCTCCCTGCCTCAAGCACTCTCTGATGTGTCTGCCCTGGGTAAAAAAATCAGAGCCTGTGGCCCTGACCTGTGGTGCCCTGGGCCAGCTCTGGAGCTGTCTTCCCCCACTGCCTGCTCCATCTGCAGCTCCTCAGCTTTCTCCTTTTCAACTGAATCCCACCACAAGTCAGAGCAGAGGTCCCCAAACCTTAGCTGGTTCCTCCAGGAATGACCCTCTGGGCCCAGGCTGAGGCTTTGGAAGAACCAATGTCATGTCTTGGATTGGCTCTGGTGTTGCCTAAACCTGCTGCTGGATGAAGAGGAGAAAGAGCTGCTGATGGGTGAAGAGGATGACTGAGGCCTGCAGCTGTCCCTGTGACTTCTCTGCAGAGGGCTGACCCAGTGGTGGGGCTGCAGCAGCTGGAGGAGAATGAGTCACAGATCTCCATGAAGCAACCTCAGACCTCTCTCAAGCCTTCCTCTGGAGCAGATCTGCAGCAGACCAGGTCGTGGAGCAGCTGGAGGAGGGTCTGGAGAAGAGGGCTGGTGAGGAGCAGCTGGGGGTGTTCAGGAGAGGAGATGGCCTGAAATTGTGCAGGGAGAGGAGAGGTGTGGGAATGGGCCAGGGCAGTAAATGCTCCATGATCTGATTTCCTCCCAGCTTCCTTCCCTTTGCTGCCTCTGGGGCAGGCATGGAGGATGGTGGAGGAGTGGAGCTGTCATCTCCTGCTCCAGCTTCTCCCCCAGTCTGAGGGCAGCAGAGCCTGGGGGTAGCTCTTGCAGGCACAGAGCAGGAGCCACCTGCACCCATTTCCCTTGCAGGTGGAGTGAGGCAGGAGCTGTTACTCACCCTCTGCCTTGCCTGGCCTGAGCCATCCAGGTCACTGAACATGAGTTAGGGCAGTGAGGAAGAGGAGGTGAGCATCACCCAGCAGGGTGGCTGCAGAGGGACAGTGAGGAAGAGGAGGTGAGCATCACCCAGCAGGGTGGCTGCAGAGGGGCAGTGAGGAAGAGGAGGTGAGCATCACCCAGCAGGGTGGCTGCAGAGGGGCAGTGAGGAAGAGGAGGTGAGCATCACCCAGCAGGGTGGCTGCAGAGGGGCAGCTCCTGCTGGGTGCTGGAAGCCCTGAGCTCATCTCTCATCCATCGTGGGGCTGGAGGTGCCTGCAGGCTGTAATAAAGCCCAGAGCCTGCACTGTAAATCTTCTCTCTTTAAGCGTGGAAGAGGTTACAAATGTGCATCAAATTGCAGGGCAAGTGATTAAATCTCCCCCGGAGCCAGCACTGACAGCTCTGCCTCACGCTGCCAGGGCTGCTGGCTTGGTGGGCCCTGCTCAGATGATGAAAAGCAGCCAAGGGCTGACACTTCTGCAGCACAGGAGGATCTGGGCTGGGCTGCTGGTCCTCAGCATGCAGGTGGCACAGAGAGGAGCTCCAGGGACAGATTGTGAGTGTGTCCCCCTGGGGTCAGGTAGGAGCTGAAAGGAAAGGGGCTTCAGTGAGCAGAGACTCATGAAGACTGGAGAAGCCCTCTGAGATCAGCCAGTCCAAACAGCAACCCAGCACCACCACGGCCACTACATCGTGTCCCCAGGTGCCATGGGCACAGGTTTCTACACACCTCCAGGGATGGAGACTCCACCACCACCCAGGGTGATCCCTTATTGATCATCTCAGCTGAGTTATAGATGATGCTTCTGTCAGCTGCCTTCATCTTCTGAAGCAGAGCAGTGCCAGGACTGTCTGGGGCTTGTGTGCTGGAGCCTCTCCCCACTCAGGGCTTGGGTGCTG
>VWZI01000935.1:447592-473064 GCA_013396835.1 Psilopogon haemacephalus | reverse complement strand
GGTGAGACCTCACCTAGAGTACTGCATCCAGTTTTGGAGCCCCTATTACAAGAGGGATGTGGACATGGTGGAGCACCTCTGCTATGAGGAGAGACTGAAAGAGTTGGGGCTATTCAGTCTGGAGAAGAGGAGGCTCCCAGATGACTTTCTTGTGGCCTTCCAGTATCTGAAGGGGGCCTACAAGAAAGCTGGGGAGGGACTTCATAGGCTATCAGGTAGTGACAGGACCAGAGGGAATGAAGCAAAGCTGGAGGTGGGGAGATTCAGACTGGAGGAAGTTCTTCACCATGAGAGTGGTGAGGCCCTGGAATGGGTTGCCCAGGGGAGTGATTGGGGCCACTTCCCTGGAGGTGTTTAAGGCCAGGCTGGATGAGGCTCTGACCAGCCTAATTTAGGGTAGGGTGTCCCTGCGCATGGTTGGAACTAGATGATCCTTGTGGTCCCTTCCAACCCTGACTGATTCTATGATTCTATGATTCTAGGTCTTGGCAATCTCCCCACAGATCACTCATGTGCTGGGATATCTCCAGATAATGTTAATCAGTGTGGGTAACATTTGCTCCATTGTGACACTGCACTGCCAACTTACCAGCCAGGCAGAAGGGCTTAGAAAAATGAATTCCTCTTCACTTTTTCTTTATTTTTCATGATTACTTGCGGTGGGGTACTGGCACCTTGAAAATGGATCCAATATCATTAGCCTATGTGCACAGATAAATTAATTGTGAGATGCTTAAAAACTGTGTGCAGCACAGCATAATTGATAGGGAAGTGACTTACAAAAAACTCAGATTTTACCCATTAGTATTTATTATAGTTTCTTTTGTTTACAACAGGAAAATACAAAACCAAAACTTTTTTACTTTCTCCTTTGCTCTCCTTCAGACTGTAGACTCACTTGAATACTGTGGGAGAAAGCCCAACTCCACTGAGAGCTGTCACTAATACCCACTGACTTCACCTGAAACCAAGATTTTGCCCTGTATTTATGAAGTGGTAAAGCACACATGCCATAATGCACACCCAAAATGCCAGTGGTTTCTCTTCAGAAATGCTGTTGCAAGATCATGCAGAATCCAGTGTTTATGTTGTCAGACATCCAGTAGAACCTTTGTTGGTATGCAGATGAATATTATTCTACTCTCCACTCCAAAACTGTTCTTAACGTACATTTTTTGCATGCTACTTTGGGTTTAAATATATTTGCCTGTATTTGTAGTGTTTTGGAATTTGTCTTTTATGAATACATGAAATTTGTCTGCATTTGCAAAAAAAAAAAAAAAGCATTGTGTTTTAGCATGGTTTCAAAATATCCATTTGTGTAACAGCAAGCAGCATAGGATAATCAGCCTCTGAAGATCTCTGTTATGAGCTTCTCCAGTATATTTATGACTTGTTTTAGAACTTTGTCTAGGCATAGAAGTAGAAGAATCTTTGATTCTGAGAGTTCCGGTAAGGACAGTTAACTGCAATTCTGCCTGAGAGCTTCTTCCTAGGAACTGAAATAATTTTGTGCAGATCACAGTGCAGTTCAGTAAGTGGTGCAGTCCATCACTTCTGAACTAATATAAACTAGTCATTGAAAAGCAAAGAGTCTCTAATTAATTACAACTCTGATCTGCCCTGATCTGCCCAAGAAGTGAGCAGCATTGTAGCCATCCAGACTGAAAGTGCCAGAGGAACATGGAGCTGTAGTGGTAGAGGTGCTTCCAAAGAGTTTAGTAGTTCAAGTGAAATAAATGTAGATGCACTGTGGCTGGCACATTTAGGACTGTCAGGTATTTTTGTTGGGTATATTGCGATTGCCCAGAATTATGGGAATACTTATAGATATGTTTGAATCAGATTGCTTTTTGTGAAGGACTCAGTTTATAGATTGCTCGTCTTGTGTCTCTATACTTAAATGGATTTTGATGTTCCAGTGAATTAATCTTACTTTCTGCAGTCACTTCAAACACAGGAGGCTCTCTAAACAGTATAGTTCTCCTTACAATCAAAAGATGGTAGTACAATTTCTGTGCCAAGTAGACCAGCAACACAGAGCAACAGCTGTGCATCCATTGTGTGTTTTTATAGGAAAGGATATGGAAACAAAAGAAGAGTGACACTCTTTGGATCACAAAACCAATTGTTTGTCAGGCAGTACTTATGGCCACGATTCTCTCGTAGTCAGTAATTCCAAATGTAACCAAAACAGCCAGGTTTCATTTGATCTGGAGCAGCTATGAAGCCAGCTGGTGTCAAGATGGAGATCTGTAGTGAAGGGCTTTAATGAAAGGTTTAGGAGGTTGAGAGAGCATTAATTGAAAATGCCCTTCTCACCATCTCTGATATTTTCCATAAAGTCTCTGAAAACAACAGTTGATGTAATTATGCCTAACTATTGATTAGTATAATGTTAATCTCTAAGGGTGTTACAGGGAGGCGTAGATAATTCATAGTAACAAAATGGTGCTTCTGTAAGAAAACAATGTTAGTTTCCTTAACTTAAAGAACAGAAGTCACCACATGCAAAGTGCCCCAAAAGAGATTTAAGACAGGCTGTTCCCTGAGAAACATGAGCTCTTCCCATCACATTCTTTTTTTTTTTTTTTTTTTTTTTTTGGAATACAAGTAAGATGCTGATGCTAAAGAAAAGTAACTATCTAGTTTGTTTAGAAAACAATGAGATTTGAATTCCATTTTGTCTGTTATGAATCCTGTTAGAGCAATTGTTTGCTTGAGCATAATGCTGATTGCAGCAGAACCTGGAAATTTTATTTTATATGAGGGATGCATTATGTTCTTCAGCACAGGAGAATAATTTAGTGTCTAATATTCTTGTCACAGAAATACTTAGATGCATATGACACTGCAGTCTGAGCTGAAAGCAGGAACGTGGCCACATGCAGTTTGTGCAAATGTTGCAATTGAACATTTGCATCCTTGAGTAATGCACAGCAAGTACCTCCATACACACTGCTGCAATGAATCTGCTTAGAAATAAGACTAATAACTTGAGATCCTATAATACATGTATTCTGCTTTTAGACATGTAAAATCCACTTAATGAACTCCAGTTCTGTGTGTAGACTTCGGTGCCTGTAAAAATTGTGCTTAGTCCTAAAAGAATGTCTAGGCACAAGAATAGGGCACCTTGTGGAGTGGATTCTCCTCCTCCTCTTATATGAGCCACTGTTCCACCAGATCCACTTCCCACGTCCCCACCAAGAAACCTGAATAATATACAGCCTTCAAGCTCAGCATAATAGCCAAAAGAAAACAGAGAGCACAGGACTTTGTCCAAATTTTCTAGCTTTCAGGAATACAAGGTACAGTTGAAAGCCACACATTGTCACATTTTTCTGCTGAGGATTCCTTTATGGATCATCAACTGCAGCAGGACTGTATTTAGAGATGGCAAAACAAGTAGTGGTATTTGTCTATTCTGTGGCTTTAGATTGAAGAGTACAGTGAGATATATTGCCACAAAAGCTGTGCACATCAAGGCAGAAAGCCATTTCTGGAGTAGATATGAGAGCATTATGCTGCAAAACCAAAGGTTTCTTTTCTACTCTCTGATTCCGGACTCAGCCTGGGAGTGAGTGGAAGTTTGCAGCTCTTGGAGTCAAAAGATTAGTTCCAGGCACTGGGATTATCTGAGATCTAAATAAATCTCTCCAGTGTCTGGAGAAAATGATGGAAGGAGCAGACTCAACACCTTTGATTCCTTCCCACTAAGCAGAGCTCTCTCACTTCTAGAAATCAAGGAACTCTGTGCATGGAAAATGGCTTGTGCAAAATATGAAGGAGAGAAAAGATGCTGCTCATGTACATCATTGCAGCTCTTTTCTCCCTCCTCTAGGAATCACCATCGTAATTCACAGTGATTTCTGCATCATTCTGATTATCTCTGGAAATTATTTTTTTTAGGCGTGGCATGGTGTGCAGTTCGTAAATTACACAGTTCACCCAAACAGCTGATTTGGACTGGAGTGTTGGAAAAGATTGCTAATGAGCATTTTGAATAAATGCTTTCATCATTTCCACTCCACTTGGAATCCCAACACGCCCAGAAAGTTTCTCAATTCATTCCAAAGTGGAGGTGAAGTAATGAAAAATTCTAACTTAATTGTGTAAGTTATGTTAGAATATAATTCTTCTGGTGAATAATTTTGGTTTGTGTGTTCTGACTTGATTCCTGGTATTTAACAAACATAAAGGCATTCCACCAAGTGCTGTTTCTGGAAAGTTCCCTCCTGATGTCCATGAAGTCTGGAGATGTTCCATTCAGAACTTTTACAGCACAAATGGTGTTACAACAGGCAACCAAGTGCCTTTGTGCTGACTTGATGAAGCTAAAGCTAATTATTTCTTCTTCTAAAAGGGCCAAATGGAGAAGTCATGGTGATGGTTGAGGTATTCAAATACAGGACAAGGCAGGAATCAAACTGTGCCACCAGCTACTCACCTGTTTTCCAAATAAACCCATGTTTTACTTCCCTTTTGCAAATATGTCTTCCTATGTGTATAACAACACCTTTGTTCCACCTGTTGCCTCTTACCAGCTGTCCTGTAGTTAACTGTAAGCAAACTAGACAATTTTATTTAACAATAAAGGTAGGGCAGACTTCTGCAAACTGAACACTGTATGTACTCTGTTCAGGAGGCTCTTGCTGGATACATCTTTAAAGCATCTCCAGCTGTAGTTGAAATCTCTAATCACTGTTAAAGGCAGAACCTGGAGCTCTGTCCACAAGACAGCTGAGAATATGTGCTGTGTCTCTTGGGTGTTCTTTGGGCATGAGACAAATTTGGCATCATTGTGTTTTCTCTCCAAACTTATGTCAGTAGATACAATCCAGACCTTAGCTGAGAAATATGGAAACATGGGTAACTTTCTGCTGGAATTATAAACCCTCTGTTCTATAGAGACTTGCTGAATTTGTTCTCATTTTTCAATGATAATGTTAATATATCTGAGTTTCTCTTCTTGCCCTAGGCACTAGTGAGGCATAGATGAGGCTTTCACTTTTCACTTCTACACTGTTGTAACTCTGATTTCAGATGGTCAATGAGCAATTTTACTCTTCTGTTTTTAAATTATATTCATGCAGCCTCCTGTGCTGTAGCTGTATAGATGCTGTACAGCTTCTTTCTACCTTATCCATTCTGCACCTACAAATCAGATCAAGATTTCTGGCTGAAATTCTTATTTTGATGTTTTGGGACTTTTTTTTGTTTTGTTTTTTTTTTGTTTGGGGGTGGTTTTTTTGTTTGTTTTTTTGTGTTTCAGTTTAAAAGCATTTTATTTCACATGCATTTTATTTTGATAGAATGGGTACAGAAAAAAACAAGTAACAATGTTAAGTGGTGACATTTTAGGTAGCGTTGATTTATTAGGTTTGATGATGTAAGAAAATGTGGAAGCATTTGAGGGTTTTATTAATTGAAGAGGAATATATTATCATATGGTGTTTTTTAGTAGAAATTTACAGTTCCATGACCCTTGAGAGCAAGAAAAATTATCATCTTGCAAGTGGATAGTAGAAGTAGGAGGCTGTTCTAGGTACAACACAACTTCACCATCAGCACAAACAACTCTGGGAGTTCTTGACATTGTGATGTAATAATATTTGACCTAGTAAATGGGGAAGTATTCTTCAATATTTATCAAACAAGCAAACAAACAAATAACAAATTACGAGAGCTGTGGACTTTGCATAGGAAAAAAAGGGAAGTCATTCTGATTGGGATGGACTGTTGAGTTCCTATGTTGGTATAATTCAGGTCTCTTGATTTATATTGTTTACTTTTGGTTTTGTTTTTTTTTTAAATCAGGCAACTATCTTATGAGTAAACAGATTTGTATTTAGCTATTCATTGGGTTTATTTCAGGTGAGCACCTTGTTAGAGATGGTGCTTTGCATGTTACATTGTCATAACATTTAATTTCACAGAGCAGTCTATGTTCCACTCTCCAGGCAGGTGAACATCATCTCTGCTTCACACCCTATGGAGTGACTAGTTCATTGACCATGTCATGCAATCATATCACAAAAACCTTGGGGACTGTCACTGTTTAATCTGCCCTTAATGAAGTCTGCCAGATCAGCTTATGCTACTTGTCACTATTTTCTGGCCTGGCTGCCAGAGCCTTGGCAATGAAAGAAATAGGCAGGCCTGCAGTTTGGAGCGTAAACTAGATTTGAAATCCATGAGAAACCCAGGCAGAAATCCACCTTTGATCTGGTTCCTGTGTGTTCTAGGCTAAATGAAATCAGATTAGGCTTAATCCCCATAATAACTATTTCCTTGGCTGAACTCAGGCAAGATACATGCAGGGACTGAGGCCAGATACAAGGCTTGCCTACTGTCTGGGGTAGTCTAAGAGTTCAGAACCCTCAATCTAGAAAAGTCACAGTGGAGTGCAGCCTTGTGCACAGTGCTATGGCTTATTAGTGACTATGCACAGAGCCAGACTATGTGTTTCTGCACTGAACTTCCCAGCATTTCTGGTTTGTGAGTCAGTAGGTAGATCCCTGCCAGCTTGGGTGGCCCTGATCCTGCATTGTTGACATGACCTTAAGTAGCTAATGGCCACCTTAAACATATCAGAGAGAAATGTAGGTCTTAAAAGCCTGCCACGTAACCTAGGTGTCTGGAAACGCTAAAGAGCAGCAAGGGATGAGCAGCTGGAGATCTCACTCATACCTGGACACATCAGGACCATTAGAGAAGACACTGTGCCTGTTTCTCTGAGGCAGATAGTCTGGCAACATTCAGATATCTCCTTTTGAACCCCAATAATATAGCTCCTGCCGTCGGAGACGCTGAAACCTGATTCTACTGCTAATGAACAGCCAATTACTGAAGGAGAGATTCGACTGTCACGGTTAGTGCCTTAAAAACAGCCTGGTTACTAGGCTACACAGTGGTCTTTGTTCTCTCCCTCACTCATTTAGTAATATTAGCACAGCAGATGAAGGAGGGTTCCTACCTCAGAACAACCTAAAAAGGTGATTAAATAAGAGAGTATTTGTTAAATTATCATCTTAAACTTTAATCTGACTGCTAGTAGATTGGATCTCAATCTGTCATCTCTTGAGTATTCTAATTTCCTCTCATCTTTTCCCCAATCAGCTTTCATGAGAAAGAGAAGTTAACTCAAGGGGTATGTATCAATCCCAGTTGGAGATGAGCATTTTCCTTCATTCCAGATGAGAATACCGAGTACATTGCGTATTTTGCAGTAGCTAAACTAGGCAGCTCTGTGGTAATGTGCTGGCTTTTGTGGGTGTCATTCCTGTGGATTGCTTAAGCACAGAACTCTTGGCAGGGGGATCTGCAGACTGCAAGGCACCTTGCTTGTGGTTAGGATCTGAACTGACACCCCTGCTTGTGCCTCTTTGTGAATCTGTCTCTCCCCTTATTCATTGCTAAGATGTTGGTTGGTTTTTTGGGTTGGTTTGCTTTTTGTTTAGTTTTGTTTGGTTTGGTTTTTTACTCAGCCAAAGCATGTCAGTCCAAGTAAAAAGAAAGAAGGACCTTTTCTTTATAATAGGACCTTTTGTTTATAATAGGAATCATAGAATGGTAGGGGTTAGAAGGAACCTCTGGAGATCATCTAGTCCAACCCCCTGATAATGCAGGTACCCCTTGATCAGGTTGCACAGGAACACCTCCAGGCAGGTTTTGAAAGTCTCCAGAGAAGGAAACTCCACAACTTCTCTGGGCAGCCTGATCCAGGGTTCCATCACCCTCAAAGTAGAGAAGTTTCTCCTTAAGTTCAAGTGAAAACTGTGTTCTTGTTTGTACCCATTGCCCCTTATCCTGTCACTGGCTACAAGTGAGAAAAGGCCCAGGCCCATCCACATGACCTCCACCCTTTAGATGTTCATATGCATCTATAAGATCCCCTCTCTGTATTCTGTTTTCCAGGCTAAAGAGCCCCAGGTATCCCAGCCTCTCCAGTAGTTCCCTGTCCTTCTTGAATGGGGGAGCACAGAGCTGGACATAATATGCCAGGGCAAAGTGGAGAAGGAGGAGAACCTCCCTCAGCCTGCTGGCCACACTCTTTTTAATGCACCTCAGAATACAGTTGGCCACCTTGGACATGAGGACATATTGCTGGCTTGTGGTGAACTCCAAAATCCTCCTCCACCCAGCTGCTTTCTAGCAGGTCAACCCCTAACCTGTACTGATGCATGGAGTTATTCCTCATGAAAGTAAAGACTGAGGTGTAAATCTGATGAGCAATCAATGTCTTGGAAATAGAAGTAGTTTATGTAAAAGTGTGGAGTTAAGTGAGGCGGTGTGTTGGCTGGAGATTCTTCTGGAATGACTACTGCAATATTGTACAAAGGGTTTCTGTTGGCACTTCTCTCTCTCTGAACAAAGCTGTACATAATATTGTGTTGCTAATATATTCTTTCGTAGTCTTAATGTAACGACATGGGAAAAAATATGGGAAACATTTTTAATAAATATTCCTGGGATGGGTGAATGCCATTTTAAATAACCTCTGGAAGTCTGCCTTTCTCAGCTGTATGGTAGGCCATAGGGTTTCTGTCATGTCTAGTGACATGTGCCAAACAATATTCAGGTCTTAACAGCTCAATTACATTTTTTTCTGAGTCTATTCACTGAGAGACCTGTATTGCAGATCCTGTGCTGTCAAGAGAAGCTTGCACTCCTGCAGTGAGCTAACTCCCAGCTGGAAGGAAGCTAACAGCACCTTCACAGGTTAAAGCTGCATCTCTGAGCACCTAAGTCCTGCTATGAACACAAATCTTTCTTTTGTTAGTCTGACTGCCATTTCAGCAGTATTTCAGCCAGATCCCAGTGTGTTCAGAAACCTGGCTAACTTGCAATCCCCAGGTAGCTAGAGGCAGAGGTTAAGGTAAGAAATTCAAGTACTGGAGGCTAAGTCACTGTAAGTCCACTGGTGGTCAAATGTCCACTACTGAGATTGGTGCTCAAACACTCTGTCCTATGTTAGGGGAAGCCACAAGTGTCCATGAATTGGATCACACACAGAATATTTACATAGATAGTTGGAAGGGGATCCAAATTTATGCTGGTTTCATGGGGATCCAAATTTATGCTGGTTTCATGCTGAGTTGTTCAGATGTTTCTTATCTCAGTGCAGAAGCCATGCTGGCTTTTGCTGTGCTATGCTTTTGTATGTTGATACAATTGGCACAGCTATGAAGCTGTAGTTAATCATAGAATCATAGAATCATAGAATGGTCTAGGTTGGAAGAGACCTCAAAGATCATCCAGTTCCAACCCCCCGCCACAGGCAGGGACACCTCCCACTAGATCAGGTCGCTCAAGACCTCATCCAGCCTGGCCTTAAACACATCCAGGAAGGGAGCAGACACTGGGCAACCTGTTCCAGTGCCTCACCACCCTCACTGTGAAGAACTTCTTCCTAACATCCCATTCAAATCTCCCCTCTGCCAATTAGTTAGGCCTTCTCGTTCTGTGTCAGGTGTTTGCTTCTTCTTTAAAAACAAGCTATTATCTGCATTGCTTTCCCTTGTTATAACATTCATTTTTCAATTTGTCCCTGTTGCAGTCTTTGTGCAATGTACTCTTTGAAGTTCAAGGTTTCACATACAAAAATGTCAGAATTACATGTGTTTAAGTGACAGCTTAGATCTTTCTAATCTGCTTAAGGAATCTTTTCCTTTTAATGCTGTTCTTTTAAATGTGTTGCCTTTCCTAGGACCACTAAATATGTGTCTTACTAAACATTGTCCAATTATTGTGTAATTTTTATGGAATATCAATTCAGAAGTAGATGTAAATGTTTTATTGAAAATTGTTTTTTAATTTCAAATTTAAAAATTTTTGTTTGTTTGTTTGTTTTTTAGTTTTTGTAGGCAAATGTTTGTTTGTATCACATTGTGGTTAGTATATCCTGTGGATAGAACCTGAGAGCCCCAAAATTCAAAAGTCAAATGTCAGGGAGGTCTAACCACTGTCCAGTGTTTGACTAGGAATGTGATATTTGCTAAATCATAAAAATTTCTGTTTAAGGTACAGTGTGTCCTGGTGGGGATGAACTTTATCTAATTCAATTGAATTTAACACCATGCAGCAAATCTCTTTTGTTCTTCTGTGTCAAGCAAAGATAATGTTTGACACTTTTACTTGTTCATTTAAAACCTGAATTTCACAGAAAAGAAATATGTGAGTGCGTAGTCTGTGCCACAATACTGCTCTGTGTGATTGTCTAGGTCGTTTGAGTATTTACTGCAATTTATGTATTAGTTTTCTTCTTCTATTTAAAAGTCAAACTTCCCAGTACAGAGTAACCCCTTTGAAAGATTTCTATTTGACAATGTCCCATGACTTGAAGCACCAAGAGGTTTTTTTACTAAACTCTGGTCTTGGTTGTTGAACACTGTCTTGGAGAAGCAACATCCCAAACATCACCTCAGCTTCAGGCACAACGAGTCTCCTTTGTAAGAGTGTCCATACTACACAAGAACATAAATGCTGGGAGTTTGAAGCAATGCTTCTTGTTCACTTTGATCCATCTGGATAGCCTCTTTGCACAGCAGAGTGTAGAGAAGCACCTCATCTTTTGGAGAAATGTTCTGTTGGCAAGGTGCTCTCTCTTGTTCATCTTTTGAATAAGCATAGAAGAAGAATCAGTCCCTGTGTATATTAATACAGTTTGTGATAACAAAAGTTGCTAGGCTGACAGGTCAGGAGAGTTTTTGATCCACTGAGTCAGAACACAGACACCTTGAAGTAGGATTTTACTAAAGTTTCCCCAGCAGTATTTTTCACTGATTTTGTTTTGGGTGAAATGGGTATCTTTGTCTTCTTAACCATTTGACTTTTGATTTGTATTACCAACTAAAAAGTTACCTGAGTGGGAGCTGCATATAGATTGGCAGGCAAGACATTCACCTCTCCATTTCACAGGGGTCACAAAACATCTTTCACGTGACTACCACTTCATGTCATTCCCAACCTAGGAATGTCTTCATCTGCAGGCTTAGGCAAAGCCTCCTCACCCTACTCAGCTGCATTACTGGTGCCCTAACCTCTTTGCCTTCCTGTTACAGTCCAACAGATCTGCCCCACCCCATCATGGCTGTGGCAGGTTTCTCTCCTGAGCTGAGAGAAAAGTCATATAAACAGCAGTGTTCTTTTTCTGCTTCTGCTCCAGCGCACACTATGACTCACTGACTCATACAGCTCCTTTCAGGCACTTCCTGGTGTTTTAACAATGTCATAATGTAGAGTAAATGACTTTGAAGCTGGTATTTAAATTTTGAATGGGGTAAATGTGAGCAGTGTTCGGGCTTACATCATTAACCAGGGTTATATCCAGTCTGTAAGATGCAGTATTGATTGCTACATTGAGCCATAATGCCAAGTAAATGCTTTCCTTCCTCTTACAAATTATTTTGTCTTTGTGACTGATGCAATGACAGTGCCCCCTACCCTCTCATTTAATTCATAGTACCATTTGTACCATTTGTGGGTTTTTTAAAAAATCCTACATTTCTAATGTAATTCTAAAATAATTATATTTCTTCCCCCACCCCAGACAGATCAGCTCTAATTTTGTGAGGAGATTTTCAGCGTTAGATTATTTTTAAAAAGAATCTAGGCCATATATATTATGTAAGGTTGCCATAGTAACAGTTTCTCTGAGGGGAAAACCGTCTGTCTGTAGTTTCCACAGAAACCACTCCCCGCTGAGACAGGTGCCTCCAAGGGGAGTGAAGAGAATATAAATGAGAGAGAGGAAAAGAAGCACACAGATGTCATATGATCTCTGCAGCATCCCTGCACTATTGCAAATGCAGCTGAGCATTTCTGGGTTTATTTTCAGTTTGCTGGTTTTGATTGCATGACTGGCACCTCCTTGTCATGTAAACTCTGGCCACCCTTCCCACACATGGAACTGGTTTTGCAGCTGGAGGTACGGCAATGCTCCATCATGGCAGTGAACTGACCACATCAGTTACTAAAGTCCAGTGCTGTAGGAACCACTGTGCGTGGGAGAACTTCAATGGTAAATAAGAATTTTCTCCCTTTTAGAATTAACTTTTTTTTTTCACCCCCCTGAAGGAAGTCAGCAAAGACAGGTATGGAAATAATTCCTTCCAGACAGGAACTGGAGAGCAGTGAAGCTCAACTAATTTGTCAGTTAATGGTTTTATTCTTTTTGGGTACAAGCATGCGCTGCTAGGAAAAATGAATTCTGAAAAACTAAGCTGTAGTAAAAAGGAATTAAGTAAAGTTCTAGGGTTTCTTAACTGAATAAGAAAAGGATGAATTTCTTTAACATGCTTTAATGTCACTGGGGCAAGTATGGATTAACATTTCTGAAATCCTTTTGCGCATGTTGTGCACAATTACTGTTGATTTGTTTCTTTTTTTTTTTTTCTTCAAGGGCAATAAAACTGTGACATTCATTCAAGGCTTAGTGCAGCCATAACTACAGATTAACGCACTGGCTACTTCATCTTCATTCTGTCATCTCTCTGCTGCTTTATGGGGAAAGGAGGCTGACATGGTTATTAAATCTGGCAGCTGTGTTGTATGCACATGGGAAGCAAGTAGAGCACAGCGTATAGAATATTAGTAGCTTTCAGAAAAAACCCTTCTTTTCACTGCTGTGAGGCTTGAAAGGCAGCCTATAAAGCTCTTTCTCTTATTTGTAACCACCATTCGCGGGATCTGTTCGCAAATATCACAAATACAGTTGCAAATGTAAGTATTCCTTGCCTATGTGGTGCTTTCAGATTGCTAATTAGGCTTTCTACTTCAGTGTTCTGCTTGAAAAAGCAGAGAGATAAAAGCTGGAAACATCCTGGCCGGGAAAGCTTCTCTGCAGTATTGTTCTAGGTTTAGTGGAAGAGCTACTGAGGGAAAGCGATGCATGAAAGCTTTGCGGTTATGTTTGTTGATTTTGGGGACGTCTGCTTGCCACTTTGTGAAGAGAGAAGCCAAACAAATGCAGGAGGTACTCTGAGAGAAGGATTTCTGCTCAGATTAGATAATATTAGATACACAGCAAGAAAGATGGTACAGCAGTGATAGATGGCTTGTGAATGTATGAGAGAGAAATCTACCATGGTATTTTTTACCTGGAATCTTTTATTTAAAAATCCATGAATGCAGACCAGGACTTCTCATTAAGAAACACCGCAGTACCTTATTGTCAGTAGTGCAGTCATTATAAGGGGCACCAGTAAGTCTGCATCTGACCTGATGAGAACAATGAACATAGCACAGTGAGCCATGCATGTTTTTCACCAATCCCACTTTGTTTGTACACGAAGATGATCTTTATCTGCTGTGTGGCATGAAGATGGGATAGTAAGATGATTGTGAAGCAGCAGAGTTCAAGGTTTCTCTGTGTTGCAGTGAAACTGTAAGAGAATTAGTATTTCGTGGTGGCATTTGGTCTCACAACACTGAACAAACAGCACCTTGGGTTTTATTCTTTCTAATTAAAATCTTTTATAGTGCTGTTGTCCTGCTGAGTTTATGGTTAGTGAATTCTTACTGTGCTGTGAATCAAATCTACTTACTGAAAACAGCCTGTGATAAATTAATTGCACAAGAAATGCAGGCTGTAGCTGATTCGTGTTGCCACATTGTGTTTCTTTCTTAAAAGGTTTTGTTATTTCTTGGGGACCATAGTGGTACTGACAGCTTTATATGAGCTGTGTGAAAATGTCACTATTACAGTTAACAGGTGACTGCCATTAAGTGACTAAAGAGAGTATGCATGTTGTGTTGTTTGTGGCACATAGGGTGCTAAACATGTTTGATAATGCAGCTATGTTTGGTCAATGTGTTTATAAGTTGCTTTTGCAATACTTCAGCCTCATCTGACAGATGTGTATGTAGAAATGCCTGTCTTCGTTGTAGCAAGTGAAAGGTAATTTTACAGCTTCTCTTTCCTTCCTCTTGTCTCCCTTTCCCCTTATATACAGTGAGATTCATCGTTTACTTGAAACTTAGCTGTGAAAATAGTAATTTTTGATGACAGCTGTGGAGCTGAGCTTCCCAAGCCTGAGTGGCAGCCAGCCAACTGCTGAGACAAGTGGTGACCTTTCAGGACAATGTCTCTCACAAAAATGTCAAAATATTAAAATGGCAGACATCAAATGCCATATGTGTGGGGAGGGGTTGTCAGTTGGCAGCCTTTCAACTGAAGGCAGTAAATCAATTGCCTGCCTGGATTAAACATTGAAAGCCCCTGACTAAGTCTCTAAAATGTTGAGAAATTATCCATATGTGTCCTGAATAATTTCTTCTGGAAAGATTTGTGACATGAATGGAAAATTTCAGAGGTGTCTTTTAAATCTTTTAAAATCTGCTTAAGCATCTTCCTGATGAATGTCCAGACAAGCAGCTTTCTGTTTTTCCTTTTGCACTTTGCAGCATATACCAGTTTCCTTCCCAAATCTGTATCCACAGTGTAAATGGATCCTGGTGAAGCCTAAGCAACATTTAGAGATGCGCAGCAGGATGCTGAAATTCTGATAGGGTGTACACTGACTTTTTAGGCATATGCTCACTGAATATTAAACAGTCCCCCGCAGTTCTTGATTCTGCAGCCCTGAACTGGAATCTCATTTGCTATTACATGCATCAGTGCTTTTTAGCCTTCTTTGAAGGCACTGAGGTTTGAGCATTCCCATGCTCACTGGTGTGTCAGCTTATCAGATACCTTTACCCACTGGTAAATAGATCAGTGACACAGTGATTGCTCGCCTTGTGGGTTTTCCTCCTCATGCATAAGTATTTCTGGGAGGTGTGAAATTGCCTGAGCCTTTACCCTGGCCTGTAGGAAGGCCAGGCCAGGCAGGGTGCGTGGTTGATCAGGAAACTAACTTGTTCACCTTGTGCTTGACCTCATTCAGAGAAGAGGAAAGGGCACACCAGTAACTGCACCAGACCAGTCTTGTCTGGCTGGTTTTTAACTGGCGACAGAATAAGAAAATTCTCATCATTCTCCATGCAAAGCACAGGGTGACCTGTCAACATAGATAACCCCTGCAAAGCAGTCAATGGCCAGATTTAATGGTGCCAAATCTGTTGTTACTTACCAAGATGATGAAAGGAATATAGTCCTTTCCAGTATTTCTTTCCTTTTTTCCTTCCAAGACAGAAGTTCTGTGTCACTCCTAGTTCTCTCTGTTACTGTAAGCAAGCAACTCCTTACTGTAAGCAAGCAACTTTTCCTACCTGTGTTCTTCCGCTCCTAGAGGAAGTGTGTCCTGCCCTCCCTGCCTTTTAAAACTGGGAACACTGCATTCCATGACCACCTTCTCTTTTCATTAATAACAGGAAAGACTAAGTCTCCATGTTGATTTCGTTGGTCTTTTCTTTCCAGTTTCTCTGTCATAACTACTCCTTTCTCCTAATTCCCTACATGAAGAATTAGGAAGTGAATTAGGTAGGCAAGGACAAATTCCCAACATTTTAAGGAAATTAATCCTTTTTCCTTTCTCCTTTTCTCTGAATTTCTCTGAATAAAAAGGCAACAGAGATACCAATTCATATAACTTACCACAGCACAGATACCTAGACTGAGTTTTGGATTTTGAGCTTCAAACAGCAAACCACATNGGGGGGGGGGCGGAGAGAGAATCCTGCTGTTTTCTGTGGGTTTTACATAACAACAAAAACTCTGAGAAAAATAATAATACATTCTCCAGCAGCTGTAATTTCTTTTCAGTCCAATTAGATGGGGCTTGTTCATTCCCTAAGAATATGTGCAGTTCATTAAACATCAGTCATTACAACAGATATGAAATTCTGACTTGTACTAATGGCATTCAAATTTTATTCTGTATTTTTATTATTTTTACTCTTTACTATTTCTGTAGCACCCAGAAACACTTTTAATAGGTCACGGAACTCAGTACTGTATAGAAACAGAAGCTAATCCTTATAGCCCCAGATTGCTTGCAAGCTATTTTTCAAAGAAAGCAAAAACTCCTTGTCATACAGTTATGACCTCTACTGTGTGTTTTTCTGAATTCAGAATACAGGTATCAGTAGTATGTTATAACTGAATTGGTCATCAGGATACCAGGGTCTGCCTAGACAGGGGCTGGAAATTTCATGTAATTAAAATAAGAAAATTACATACACTTCTGTGACCTTATTTCAAAGCTCTCTTGGACTGATTCACTTGGAGTATCTCCCTTAGGCTGTTTATGTTTAGCTAATGAAGTATATTAATTGACATTAACTCAACTGACAAAAACATGACTATGATTACAAAATAGTTGTGGACCACCAATGAGGATTCTCCTTTAAATCATTAAGACTATTGTAGATTACCAAATTAATAAGACTCACGAGAAACTTGATTACTAAGGTAGTAATTATTAATTTTAGTGAAGCATGTTTACCTGTGGCTACTTACAAGATCTAAATTTCAATGTTAATTATTGGCATAAGAGAGCAGTAACATGATACATGCCTGTCAAATGGACTTAGGCAGGTGGAATCAGTGGGGATCGGTGTGGGATGAGTGAGTGTCAGCATCTTTATTTTCTCTAAGACTAATTTTTCCTATCTGTCTGCTGCTTACCCATCTTAGAAGTCACACATCTGTTGACATCACCTTTATTGCTACCTTTTGTTTGAATGGTATGGTGCTGTAATTTTTATACCCCTAAACTGGGACTGAATCTGGCATCTGAAATCAGTCAGAACAACTCTCTAGTTACAAAGCCATACTGCAGAACACTATTCCATTCTGGCAGTATATAATTTATTTAGTCTGTATACTCTTCGGAGCATCCTTCATGAGGCAAGTGTGTTGCATTTGAATACAGGGTATAACATAACTGTGCAATGTGACTGATATATCTGAGCAAAACCTCACAGTTATTCTTTCTGGCAATTTATATTATGCAAACAACTATGATTTCCAAGTGCTGTTTGTGTTATGAGGTCACAAACCCAGATGCATATGCAGGAATGAAAAAAATTGAAAGAATTTCAGATTGCCAAACTGCAGTTGGAAAGATACAATACCTTGGATTTTCCAGGACATTTTTCAATTATCTATCTTTTTCCATTGGCATTGCCAGTGTTTGACCACAGTGGCATATTAAAAACTAGCAATGGGCATTAGTGTCATCCAAAATCTAAATACATTCACAGAATCTCAGACTTAACCAGGTTAGAAAAGACCTCATCGAGTCCAACCTATCACCTAACCCTTCTGATTAACTAAACCATGGCACTAAGTGCCTCATCCACCCTCCTCTTAAACATGTCCAGGGATGGTGACCCCACTACCTCTCCGAGCAGCCTGTTCCAATGGGCAATCACTCTTTCCATGTAGAACTTCTTCCTAACATCAAGCCTAAACCTGCTCTGATGCAGTTTGTGTCCTCTTGTTCTGTCCCTGGGTGCCTGGGTGAAGAGACCAACCCCTGCCTGTCTACAGCCTCCTTTCAGGTAGTTGTAGAGAGCAATAAGGTCTCCCCTGAGCTTCCTCTTCTCTAGAACAACCCCAGTTCCCTCAGCAACTCCTCATAGGGCTGTGCTCCAGGCCCTTCACCAGTCTTGTTGCCCTCCTCTGGACACATTCAAGCACCTCAACATCTTTCTTAAATTGAGGGGTGCAGAACTGGACACAGTACTCAAGGTGTGACCTAACCAGTGCTGAGTACAGGGGCACAATGACCTCCCTGGTCCTGCTGGCCACACCGGCGACACATACAGGCCAGGATGCCATTGTCCTTCTTGGCCACCTGGGCACACTGCTGGCTCATGTTCAGTCGCCTGTCCACCAGCACTCCCAGGTTCCTCTCTGCCTTGCTACTTTCCAGCCACTCTGTCCCCAGCCTGTAGCACTGCAAAGAGTTATTGTGGCCGAAGTGCAGAACCTGGCAGTTGGACTTGTTAAAACTCATGGGGTTGGACTGCACCCATCTGTCCAGCCTGTCCAGGTCCCTCTGCAGGGGTTTTTCCAAGGTACCCTTTGTGTTAGTTCTTTGAATAAGCCAAAGTCTGCCATCTGGAAGTCCAATGTGCATGTTTTGTTGATGCCCCTCCTAGTTTCACTGGGCTGCTGACTTTACCCCTGATACTGGCTTACCACCATTAGCTTCCTTTGTGAGAGCCTGGTTCCATCCCCTTTGCCCTTCAAAGCCCTCTCAGTGAGGGCTGTCAGCTCATGGGCTAGAATTCTTTGCCCTTTTTCAATAGTTGGACTCTGTCTAAGTCTAGCAGACCAGGGGCTGTAAGGGTTGCCCCATGGTCAATGAACCAAACTTTCACTTCCGACACCAGCCCTTGAGCCACTTATTGATACTGCTGCTGTTCCTGTGTCTTTCACAGGAACAGTCCACAGTGGGGACTGAGCAGAACACCACCTGTGCTCCTACCCCATCAATCAGTTGGCCCAGAGCTTGGAATTCCCTTTTAATTATGTCGATTTCATCACTACCAGCCTGGACAACCAGCAGCAGGTAGTAATCATTGGGATCCCGTATCCAAGCCCCAGGGAGACAACAGACTTCCCTCTGGGATAGGTCTGGAGGACATACAGGGCCCTCTGTTTCCTTCAGAAGGGAATCACCAAGCACTATTACCCTTCTTTTGTTTTTGTTACCAGAGGTTGTAATGTAGGGGGCTCTATGTCTAGACTTCAGTGACACCTCTAAGCTGGAAGAGCCATCATCCTCGTCCCCTCGGAGAGCACTGTACCTGTCTTCGTCTCCATCTTCATTCTCCTGGCTGTCGACTCCCAAAGACCCATACCTATTGTACAATGCCAACTGGGTAGGTGAGGGGGGCTGAGTAGGTTCTTGCTTACCTCTCCAAGAAGAGACCTTTTTCCATTTCCCCCTTGTCCCTTATGTCCCCTCCTTTTGTCTGGTGACAGGAGGAGAAGCAGTCCTCCTCTGCCTGTAGAGCCTCTTCCTGCTGCCTTGGCCCCAGAGTGTGGTTCCACCAATCTGTCTTGCTTTCACACTCCCTGATTGTTCTCAGTCTCTCCACCTCCTCTCTCAGTTTAACCACCTGCCTGAGCAGGTCGTTCATTTGATCACACCGTACACAAGCTGTGCCTTTGACTCCTTCTAGTTCAAGCACCAGGCTCAGGCACTCATCACAGCCACGAGCCTGCACTGCTGCATATTCGTGCAGTGCATGGTCTGCGTTCCCTCACTCTTTCGCCCTGTGCCTCTTGGCCGTGTTGTGACCATGGTCTTCTCTCTGCCCAGGAAGGAACCAACCACTGTTTGCTGCTTCCCGTTCACCCTGCACCCTCACTCTACACACAGCCGCTCCTCACCCTGGGGGCTGGTCACCCTACAGATGTGAACTTGTGCGCGCACTGGCAGAGGCTCAGGGCCCTGCCCAGTAAGCTCCAAACAGTAGTATTCTTGTCCATAAAGCAGCTGAAAGGTTCTAAACCATGCCAAACATGAAGGGTTAGTATAACCATCAAATGTATTTTTTGAGGGGGTTGGTCTTTTTTTCTCCTTTTTCATGCAGGGAACAATTAATAAAACCATCTGAAAGATTATTTGCAAGCGTGCAGTTAGTTATAAATCCAGCTTGATCTAGATGGATACAGCAGCAATTTATCAGTCTGGTTAGCTTGCACTTTGAAAGGAATTTGCAGAACTCATTAGTTCATGAATATTTTTTTAAGTGCCTATTTAAAAAATCTATAAAAATCTATATCTATAAAAGACAATAATATGATGCCCAAATGGATAAGCCAGAAGGTCAAAGGCAAAATAATGTATGGGGTGTGAATTGCTGTTAAGTATATTTTGAAATCCTGTCGTATTATTCACGTACTTCAGAGCATTCCTAAAAGGAATTATCTCATTTAAAGAACGGAGCGGAGCTACCTCTGTTCAGTGTATCGTAACAAACAAGCTTCCATTTTTTGCATGGAAATAGGTATACTGAAATATGTCTTTGGCAGCAAGCAAAGAAGTCATTCCTGCTAGGTGGCAGGGCTAGTTCTTTGAAGGAGGAGGTAAACATCAACAACCTTGACATTCCAAGTGTTGCCCTACTGATGTATCTGGATCTATTGAGGTCTTTAGCTTTGTTGCAGGACATGGAACCCTCAGACAGACTTTAAATTAGTCATTAGTTAATGCTGAGGCATTAAGTAATTGCTATCTAAAAGTGAGGCTGGTGATTTATTACAGAATTAGATCAACTAACACCCAAATTATTCTAGCGTCTTTCTAGTTCCCAGAGCAATACGCATGTTAACCTTAGGCCAAGACACAGCCACCCTACAAGTGAGTGTAATTCATATTACATCTTCTCATGGCACAGTTTAGCCCCAAAGGGACTTCCAACTATCAATGTACCTGATGGGTAGAGTAACCAAAAAAATATTTTTCTCTATCAGATCAAGATTATGTGATTTGAAATAAGAAACAGAGAAATTTGTTCAGCATTTTGGTATTTGTTTTTAAGAGCATGTTGAGACCTAACAGAGTAAACCTTGCAACATGGATAGCTTTATATAGTACTTACAATGAGTAACATGCCATGGACATCAGAGGTCTTCTAGAAATCAACATTACAGATGGGGAAAAAAAAATCATTGCAATTATCAGGAAACTCCTGATAGTTTGCTTTAGTTCTGACTTTGATTGTTCATGCACTCAATTAACAATTGCAGCTAATTCCTTTTTCTAGAAATGTTGATGTCTTGGTCAGTATCAGAGAGTGTAGGTAAGGGACCTGATGTTATGCAGTCCTGGTTTATGCAGCTGGGATCCTTCAGCAGCAGAGACCTCACACTACTCTGACCCCACTGTCTGAAAAATTATTTCCTGTAAATACACTTCCCCTTCACTTGTCACTGAGCAAAAAATGGCACAACATAACTATGTAATCTTCTGTGCTTCTGGTGAGTTTTCTAAACAAAGGTGTTTATAAAGGTAGCCCAAGAGAGCCCTTCAAGTGATTCATTTAATCAGGTATGGACATTAAAAGTAGATGCAGGACTGTCTGCACTATGATTCTCTAGGTCAGTGGATTGCTGTCTTATTACAGGGCTATATTTCAATGGGTATGAATATGTGTACAAAGAAGTCCATAGTGTTTTGTTTATCTACCGATTCAGAAGAGAGGCTCAAACAGCACAATTTTCATGAGGGAGGAATTGATAAAGAGTGCAGCTGGCATGTGGATGGTACAAGAAACTCCATCCATCATTTTCCAAAAGGCACAATGAACGGCTTCATTGTTGCTACTAACAATAGTTCGCCATTTTATTTGCTACAGACAAAGTATGACCACACTGAGAGCCAGCTTGGAGAAATACAGTGACAGAGGAGTCTCTTTTTTTCCATTCAGTTGGTTTCATTCACTGAACAGATTCTCCTGGCTCTGCCTGGACCAAGACCTACTATGACTCACCTGCAAAGCCCACTTCTTGACTACCAATAGGTCTTAAAGCGGATAACATAGCTGTAAATAGGGAAGCAACAGCCCTCACAGGGAAGAAAGTGTGTTAGTACAGTATGTTGAGGAGTTTTGGTAGGGCAATATGTAGAAGCAGTGTCTTTTGACAGAGCTGCCCATGGGAATACTTATCTTCATACCAGAGTTTCCCTCAGGGCCTTTGAATTTATTCTGTCCCCTTTTGTTGAACTGGATTTCATGTGCTTTGTTTAATATCTTCCTCTACTGTAAGGGTTATACTTAAGGTTGTCTCTGGTGCAACACTTTATGTAAATTTGATTGCAGAACTGGTATATCTAAAGGNCTTTTTTTTTTTTTAATTATTTCTTGGAACATAATGTCTACCTGAATGAGGTTTCCATTTCTATCTCTTTACATGTTAGCAGTCTTCTGTTTGTAATTGTTGTTTGAAGTTAGCTAAAGGAGAAAAATCACCTGTTTTGGTTTAGGCATCGTCATATATAGGGATGCCAGTGGGACTAGACTGCAAGACAAGCTTCCTTTAGGGCTTACTTGTGCTTTTTGCTGTCTTTAACCTGTACTTAAAATTACAGAGAAATATAGCCTTAAATAGCTACATTAAACAAGCAATTGCTTAATTTTAGCAATTAGATTGCCATTATCATTGCCTCATTCTGTGCTATCTCTTTGAGCCTGAGTCAGAAAGCAACCAAGAGCAAACAACAATCCTTCCAAAGCAAGAAGCCTTCCTTAAATGCGCCACATTGCTGATCTTGACAGGCACACAGAAAAGCACAAGCAATTGCACAGATATTTCCAGTGCCTGCTTCTCATCCAGACACTGAGTACTATGCAATGTTGCCTCACAACAGATTTTATTCCTTGCATGCAAAGAGAATCACAGTGTGCATGTTACAATTTAATCCATATCATAGACAGGGTCAACACGAGGGCCTTGGCAGAGCACTGGGCTGCAGTCAGGCAGCTGTGACTTCTACCAGAAATCCGTGTGTTCTTGCTCAAGATACAAGGCAGCATATTCATTACTTTTAGAGCAGTAAGAAGGCTGAATGCTGAAAGAAGAGTAGGGGTGGGGTTTTTTTTAATAGCATTTTAAAAAGATAGAACAAAAAGACAGATGGAACTGATTTCAAATTACTATAAAAATATCATGGCAATACTGAAGTTACAGAGATTTTAATTTTATTTCGTTCTGCATATATTCAGAAAAGCTTCACTGATTTAGATTACATTAATATTACTTCTACATATATATTTTTATTTATTTGCTTGAGATAGAATATACAGTATCTCCAAACTTCTTTGGTGGTTAAGTAATATTGCAAAATATTAACTACCTTCCCCTCACTTAACATTTGCAAGAAATCTATCTAGGCATTTTTGACTGCAAATAAAGTATATAATTTAATTGATTTTAGATCCATTGAACAAAAGCTTAAATGTCATGTTTAGTTCTCTGTCATGTCCTGCATATTTCTATATTGATTACAAGTATGTTCTTATGTACATATTCACCCACAACTACCAGTTGTGATATAAACAATCTCATACAAATGTTTTCTATGGAGAATTTGGTTTAAATACATGCAGAGCTAGTAACAAAATACATGCTTCTGAACCATTTTAGCATTCTATTTCTTTTCAAATCAGTGAGGGCATATTGAACACAACACCATTGGGTGCTTTTCAGCCTGGAGAAGAGAAGGCTTCAGGGAGACCTTATAGCAGCCTACCAGTATCTGAGGGGGGCCTACAGGAGGGCTGGGGAGGGACTGTTCACAAGGTCTTGTAATGACAGGACGAGGGGGAATGGGTTCAAATCGGCGGAGGGGAGATTTGAACGGGATGTTAGGAAGAAATTCTTCACAGTGAGGGTGGTGAGGCACTGGAACAGGTTGCCCAGGGAGGTTGTGTCTGCTCCCTCCCTGGATGTGTTCAAGACCAGGCTGGATGAGGTCTTGAGTGACCTGATCTAGTGGGAGGTGTCCCTGCCTGTGGCAGGGGGTTGGAACTGGATGATCTTTGAGGTCTCTTCCAACCTAGACCATTCTATGATTCTATAATTCTATGATTGATTGAAAACTTACTCTAGGATTATTTTTACCCTCAGATCAGTTTTATTAGGCTGTTATTAGGTGGCATAATTAAATCCAGACTTGGAGGGTAATTTGGTTCTCATTACATCACAGCTTTAGACATATGCTACTTAGATCAGAGGACTTTTAATTGGGATCTTCTGCATGGCTGGGGTGTGTAACATCTTTTGATATTAAGGTTTCCTTTCCCTCTCCTACTGTTCAGAATACCTCTCTAACAGAGCTTTGCCCAATTTTTATAGGGAAATGGGTAATCACCATGAATCTGACTTGAGAACACCTGCAATTCATCAAAATTCTCTCTCACTAGCCTGTTATATGAGGATGCTGAAAACTTGAGACTATTGTGTTTGCTTGCCGGCTTCTGTAAATAGACATCACTATCTTTTAAAAGCATGTGCTCACTCAAGTGAATGATTCTGACTTTTATTGTGCCTTTCCACTTCTATTTCAAACATTTAAATCATTTAAGTGTGTCTGCATGCTAGGTAACTAGCACATTTTCTTAGGCTTGCTAGGTAGAAAGGAAGTGTAGAAGTAAACTGGGTATGGCATTTTTCTTCTTATTTCCCTCACTCGAAATCAGCAAGTAGGCAGAGGACATAAAACACACAGGTAGTCTCATGAAGGAGAAGTTAAGTGCTTGTCTATGCTGGGAATAAGGAGGATCAAGTCACATCTGCACTGTGAGGTGCAGAGCACTCTCGTCATTATTTGGGGTAAATTTGTGTGTAAAGGCAGTTAATTCCTTTTGGTCCTTGAATAAATCCATGGCTGACCTCACTGGTATGATAGTGAAATCAGCAGGAGTTCTCATATGGCACATCTTAAACTGCTTTCTTTGAACCAAGGTCACTGGATTGCTAATCTGAGCATTTTCCCTGTGATGGGCAAGTACCTCCTGATCTCTGGGCATCCTATGCTCTTGTTGATGCAAATGTTTGGTTCTGTGCCAGTTTGATATTTACTGCTGAGTTCAAGATTAAAAAGTTTATAATGAGAGCAAGAGCCACTGCTGACTTGAAGCAGCCTTCTAATTAATCATATTTATTTGTTGTCAAACAGTAAGGTCTTCACAAAAATGCTCTTTATTTTTCCATATTGTAAAAGCTGTACCTAGTAAGGGGTATGGCTTTTTTTCCCCTTCATACCAATTTGTCTATTCCAAAGATACTGCTGAAAACGTTTATACGGCTATCTAGAAAAGCATTCCTTGGAGACAAGTCATCTTGTAACTTAAAATTAGGGTGGATGCATGTGCTGCTGGTGTCAATGGCTCTAGAGAGGTACCTGACACTCTGAATGTAGGTCTGCTCCAAAGCCAAAACATTAATGAATTCTAAAGCTAATGGCAGCTAAGGGGTGTTTCAGTGCTATTTGAAAAATCCCACTAGAAGTGCATGAAAAATCACCTGAACAACAGTGGAATTTAAATGTGGTGTCTAGATTCATTCACAGAATTTGACAAAGAGATGCCTGTATTGTAGTATAGCATTGCTTAAAGCAGCTTATAGGCAGCTTGGACATAGAAAGCCAGGTACACCAAGATGGTGTCCCAAGCAGACTGATTTACTTTGTCTCTTGACTGAGTTCTGTAATACTTCAGCAGCACACATACTAGACAGACATTTTAGAGTTTGCTTTGATATTTCTTTGTACCCTGCTGTCACAGTGCGGTCTAGACAAACCTTGAGGCTCAAAAACTCTGACTGACAGACTGCCGGGTGAGATGGAAATTGAGGCCCTTCATCTGCAAGGTAGAGCACACCTGCATGGCAGATGAACAGCATATGCAAAGAGTAATTTGAACTTGAAGGGCCTCCTCTGAGCTCTGTGGCAGTTGAGACCTGTGTAGCACTTCTTACCAGGACACAAGACTCAAGTAAAATAGGAGAACACTTGCAGAGATGGAATCTAAACCTTTCAGGTTTATTCCACTCCACACCCCCA